>JAECUM010066348.1:0-20450 GCA_016617855.1 Megalonaias nervosa | reverse complement strand
ATATATATAACAGAGTAAAACAGAGAAACTTAAGAACTGACTTGGGTAATGTACGGAAGGTTTGGGCAGGGATAAATTCTCTAAAAATTCAAAGTCTGATTTACAAATGTCTTCATGATGTCTGGATGACGGGCGAGGTAGCCCTAAAACGCCATATCATAAGGATATTACCAAATTGTCCAAGATGTAAAAGGGTCAGCTTCACAAAATATCACAAATTGCCCATTGTGAGGCAAATAAAACAGAGATGGTCAATTTAATTGTACAAATATGCCATAGACTTCTATATCTAGATGAAATAATAGACACAAAAACCTCATTCTGAATATAACTGACTGTATCGTGAAAACCATGCTAAAATGCTAAGCTTTTGAATAATTAATCAACGGCATCTCGCTCGAATTCCCCTCTAATCCGTAACAACTAACCTCACCATACAAATAAGGGAAACACACGCGCTAATCCTAATTTTAGCACTTCTCTAATAAGAACACCAAGTAGTACGGACAAGGGACAGGGAACCTGCATACCGGATGAGTAGTGAGCCTAGATAACACAGGGCAATGTCACATGGCGCTACGCGAAGTAAACAGGCATGTCAGAGGGAGCTCAGGAAATTCTGGTAGCAGAACATGGTCAAGCAAACAACAAAATAAGGGGAAACATGACCATAATACTAACAAACATTTCCCTAACAAAAACAAAAACAGACACAAAAGACACATAAACATAAACACTGGGAAATTTTAAAAATTTGCCTGGTATAATTTTTGCTTTTTGTTTTTGGAACATTCACCATTTTTCTTTAGACCTCTTTCTAGCTTTCAGAAAAATGAGGTGGCACAAGACCATGCCCCAAAGTAAAGAGCAGTGCGATTATAGATCAAATAAAGATAGTGCTGCTTTTTATGTCAGGCTAGGAAAAGTACCCTCGGAAAAATGTAAAGGATGAGAGATAAAAATACATGCAGAAAGAATAGAAGCGAGAAATTACGATAAAAGTGGAAAGAAAGATGGAAGTGGGAAGAAAGGAACATGGTTGGAATCTTTCTGATTTTAGTCGGAATGTCCGTGGGTTGTTTGATTTTTTTTTAATGCAGACTGGTTTTCTTTTTTTTCTTAAAATTTCCGGAGGAATTGTTTCCGTTGTTCTTCTTTTCAATCTGAATAGATTTTCCTGGATATAATTTATGTGAGAAATTAACAAGGCACAGTATGTCAGAAGTTAACCGTGCACGCGAGAATTTTCGATGATTCCATTATTTCTTTGTGCGTTTTTTAAATTTTCAATTTCTCTCGCACACTCTTTCGCACACTTTTGAAAATAATTACTTGGCTTCTACGGAATTTAAATTCGTTGAAAGAGGACAATGTATTGACATCACTAAATTTGACCAGTTAGTTTGAAAAAAACCGTTTGAAATGGATCTGGTTAGAACAAACAGATGACAGTATGGAGTTTTTGGCCGGAATATATTTGGAAATTGGAGAAATCTGGATTTGCCTGGTGCATGATGTTATGTATATTTAATCTGCATTGCTAGTTATTATTTTTTAAATTCATGATATGCTGTGGGGTATGAAGAATTATATTTTTGTAGCTGACCTTGTCCAAAATCAGTGACAGTTTTGAAAACAATATTGTTTACCTTTTTCTGACTGAATGATAAATATTAGGAGTATTATCTTGGTTTTAGTCAAGGACATTGTGTTTACCACGTTCTTGGCTATAATTTTAGCAAGAAAACTTCTAATTAATCTATGATTTTATCTTGTAAAGATTTGGAACCTTCTAGAACGAAATTTTTCATTAGGTATAAGTGGTTTGGTTTTTTTAAAATTTTATTTTATTTTATTTACAGAAAAAGCTAATTGTGACCTAATCCAAGTTTCTTCTGACCTTGCCCACCTCATTTTTGATATTTGGACATTTATGTTGGGGAGTAGGGTCAGAGTCATTTGCCTATTGAAAAGTTGGAATTCGTTGACACCATACGGTGTCGGCATGGGGTAGCCGTTTTTTAGCCGGTCTAGCAAACTTGAACAACCTTCCATCGAGATATATCTGCATGAAATCGATAGGAATATGATTCATTTTCTCAGAAAATGCGAGTATAGCATTCGTTATATCTTTATTTCGTTGACAGACGAGACGAAACTACAGCGTTGATGATATTTGACCTGGAACTCGGCATTACATTCCTAGTCGCATGACTACACAAATCTCATAACCCTACATGTCAATGGCATCAGGGGTCCAATAGTCACGTGATATCAAAACTAAACCATTTGCAAAAGTTATTGTACATACAATTCGAAAATATTAAATAAACGTTACGTAATGTTTGTAAATAATATAATACATACTTAATTCTCAACATATTTATTGTGAGAACAACGACCAGAAACTTGTCGGTATCGCAGCAAGGTGGTGAAAACCAGATTTATCAAGTACTGAGTACGTGTCAGCTAGGTTTTTTGTTGCTCTCGCGTGGCTTTCTGCTTGGTGAATCTGGTTTTCTTCAAGTTGCTGCAAAATCTACAGATTTCAAGTCGTTGTTTTAAGATTAAATATTTTGAGAAGTTTATGTTCTTTCATTTTTCTCTAAAGATTACGTGACTTTCATTTATATTTTCGATTTGTTTTCTACAGCAATATTGGAAATGTTATTTCTCATTTTGTTGCCTTGAAATAAATATCTTTTTGTATGAGCCATTGTCGACACAAACTCGTTTGTCCCCGTAAATACCATTTTTTTTTTTGTCACCAAAATACCATCCCCATGTTAAACCTATAGACAATTTAACATAGGATTTCCCGTTTGTAGCCATACCACCTCATAATGTAAACTACGGGCTAAAGTTAATTCGTTTACGTGCCCCAACTGCCTCACACAACTACTGATATCATCTTATGAGACAACTTTGCTTCATTTGTCAATTTAGTGACTAGATTTAGATCAACCCTGGCTATATGTTGAAATCGCGTGCTCTACCGCTGAAGACGTGTCACCTGAGCGTAACACTGTCCCAGCAAGCAAAATTCGCGAAATTCGCACGTTTCGGAACCCGTAACTTCAGTTTGGTACAACGCAGAAAAGTCAATGATGGCTTGATGAATAGAAAAATATCTCAGGAGTAAAACAAGCCATAGAATGTGGTCATATGCCTTTAAAGACGGAAATAGCAGAAGGAAATCGAAGGTGATGGGTGCAACTAAGTATTAGGAAGTTACTGACCTTGTCTCTTATAAGGTATGACAGTGAGGGTCCTGTGTCAAAACGGGTCATGGGGGTAATCTGAGGTATTTTAGTCACTCTGTATGATTTTTTTCCTTCAGATTATTGTTTTTTTCTTAACATCAAGCTCGTGTCGAGCACCTGTGGTTGAAAATATATTGTTTCGGCTTTCATCTTGAAATATACAACACGATACATTATGGAAGTTACTATTAACAGCTTGCACTGCTCGAACTCTTGCTTCGGATTATTGAAGCCTGCATATAGATGAAACCTAACAAATGGATGCATTTAGGTTAGCACACATCATGTTTAGAATAAGTCACTGTGACCTACTGTTTATACCCGATTGCTATTATTATAATCAATGTTTTCTTGATATTGATATGTGATGCATGAATGTACCCAGGAGCAAGCAATATAATTTCTTTTGCAGTTTGTTGTTTATTGGATTTTAGGAGTATCTTAAAAATATGATCGAAATATAGTATATCATTAATTTATGTATACAGGGCAGTTATTGGAGTGATTCAGAAGCACGTAGCCTTACAGTTCAAACTTGCAAATTATGCAGAGGCAATACTGACTTTCTTATTACCATATTAATTTGTAAATCAGCTTAATCAAGACAACTTTGGGACATAGCCTACTATTAAAAATATGTAAAGCAACGTAGCAAAGATAAGCAGGATGGTAAATCTGGATCGATAATATACAACAGGGATGGACAAAATACGGCCTGCGGGACGGATCCGGCCTGTGAGCTGGTTTTATCCGTTAATTTACCTCATAACGTGTGGCTTAAAAAATCATTTATCTACACAAGAATGTAGTTAGCATTGTGAAATTAAAGATGTTATTCTCCACTTCGGGTCCCATAAGGGCTAACATTTTAACATGGGGTAAGTACATGCTCCTTGGTGTCTCTACAATGTACCGTTCTTGCTTGATCAGGTAAGTACACGCTTTATTCCCATACACAATATTCAAAAGACGAATCTGCAAGTAACTATATGAGTTTTTCGGAAACAAGAACTGGACCCTCAGAAAAAAATCTAACTTTCTTTTATTTATATGAGAAATTAAATTTGCTGAGAATGATTGAAACTGTTCGTTTCGCTGCGTCCACCTTTTCACAATTTTTGGATTTGCAGGAGCACTTGGATTTTTGATTAATTTAATTCATCGTAATTTATCGGCAAGCCAAGGTTAGAAAATACCAGTTCACCGGCTTTGACTTTCAAAGCAGCTGATTTAATTACCAGTTCGAAATCAAGATCGATTACTCGGACACATTTTAGCGACCAATTAAGAACCACTCCAGAATCAAGCAGACTCGTTGTTCCCCGATTACCACTTACGCAAGACTGCATCACCATCAGGTCGTAAATAATACACATGGGAAATCAATTACCGGTACAGCTGCACAAGTAAGTGAACACATTACGAAACTCTTCGGTTTCGTCGAGAATAATGCAACCCGTGTGATAAATTTTCAAAAGCGAGTAAAGTCAGTGTTTCTCTAAGCATTTTCCGAACACGAAAACGATTCCTGGTGCCTTAATCTTGGTTTCTTCCTCGATAAACTAAGCCAGCAATTAAATTATGTATGGGCAAAACTCGGACAATAAAATGCTAAATTATGAATGGACAAGACTCACTAAAGTTCAAACAAACCGATAGTCTATAACACATTTGGTAATTAATTGCAGAAAATAAGTGCATGCATCTGTGCGACATTTGCCATCAACCCAAAGTAGAGATGGGCAGATAAAAAATAAATATTTACAGATTTTTGTGGATTTGAGAATATTCAGGTCTGATACCCATGAGGAATGAAATAAATCCATTGCATAGCAAAGTGTGATGTTTTGATTTCGCTTTCAACTCTTATTTTCAAGGCAACAGACTGAAAAAAGAAAGAATGAAGAGTATGCAACTATCGCAGAGATCTGATGGGCAATAATTATGAATCAGATACGTCTTACATATTCTGTGAAATGAGAGGTAAATGCCTTTCTCATGGATGCACAGGGACAGCCGACTTAGGCTGGCCTCGGCACGTATTGAACCCCCGACCTTTACATTGCGAGTCCGACGCTCTATTAATTATAGTTTATTCCTTTTTGTATCTTCTTTTCCTGTATAGACTTAAATTTTTGTTGTTTATTTTTAATGATTTATTAATGTCCGCTTAGGAAAAATTTCAAACAATCTAGAGTTAGCTTTGAAAAGTATGTTGTCTTCCAGGAGTGGGAGTGCGGAGGGGTCCATCTTAACTAACCAAGGTTCAGTTACGTTAACGTATCTACACCTTGGGTGATCGATAAGATATTTCAATACCTTGTCTTAGCGACATAGATTGGATTTCATGAGTTGCCTCCCTTAGTATGTAATGCCAACTAAGAACGTGTCATAACAGTGCATTGTACATCGGCGAAAATTGTGGAGGCAATTGACTTCAAAAGGATACTTGGCAAGTATAACATCCAAAGTATGACTACGTACCAAAAAGAAGCTATTACAGGTGTACTTGGGGGGAAAGGATGTATTTGCGCAAGCACGGACAGGCAGTGGAAAATTGCTTATGTATGAGTCCATTCCAATTGTGTACTACCCTTGTCTCGATCATGTAGGAAAAGTGCTCAAATTTGAACAACTTGATTTTCATTCTGATGTGGTGGCTGCATAGACCCGAAGCACTGAAATATCTGATCAATCCGTCAAGGTGTAGATAGGCTAACATATCGGAATCTTGGTTAGCGAAGATGGGTGGGGTGGTGTTTGAATTTGTAACTATTTCTGAATGATCAGATATTAGCCGAAGTATGGACTTCGATTTATATATACCATCTGGACACCATTGTTGCGAATACTTTATCGTTATGGAACGATAAAAGCTTTGCTTAGTGCGATTTTCTACAGTTATGGTCTGATTTCTCAAATAAAATAAATATGCGGATGTTACAAGTGGCATTAACGTGATTAAGTATATGGTGTAAATCAGGTAATAAATGCATGTTATTATAGATGCAGCATAAACTTCTACACCAACACATTTATACTGAGATACGACAACACGAACATAAAAATAAAACCTTCATAGCGCGCTAGCGCAGCACAACAATCAACTTGTATATGAATTCGACAATACGAAAAAGTAACAGAACCCAAATTTCTAGCGAGTAGTAACTTTTCACATCACATAGACCAAAAGTCTACCGCATCACTACCATAGGGCAAATTTAAATGCAGTACTTTTCTGTTTTAACGATGGTCTAATTATCTACAAAAAATGTACACAGCAATTAAGAATGTTGAAAATACATTTTTAATACCTCGTCAGCATATATTGAAATCTCCCCATTCCCCCACACACACCCCCCCAAAAAAAAAAATGACACAAAGCTACCGCTTGTCAATGACAGACGAATTGATCTTGCTTGTCAAGGTATTTTATGTGACACGAAAATAAGCATCACACTGATTCGGACCTAAAAACTCCAACCGGTTAAATATATATTTTGGAAGAAATTAATAGTTGACAAAGAATTCGCTGATGATAGCATCACTGACGTGCAGGAGTAAAAACTATTATGTTTATTACAAGGACGGCTTTGATGATTTGTCACGAAGGCAAAGATGACAACGAGAAACACACATTCAGGAGGCCTCATCTTTCGGTCTAGTAGAATGTAAAATTGTTCAGATCTGTATTCGCCATTTTGCAGAGCCCAACAGCATCAAAATTTCGGTGATGATGAATATGACAACATTAATAACTATAACAACATTATTAGTCTCTGTTTACATACGATAAAGAAATAACATTAGTTGTATTCGATAGCATTTAGAGTCATCCTTGGACTGTTAATGACAATAATTTACATTCAGCAACAAATGGCGACATTTCGGGACAATTACCAAAATTCAGTGACAATCAGCTGCATTTGTTATATCACAGTAATGACTAAAAAGTGCACCAACTGCCATTACTCAAGAACAGAAACGTGAAATTTAATCTCCAACGAGATAAGCTTAGTCGAACATAGCAGAATACGATTAAGATTTCTTAGTCTTTAATTGTATCGTCCATAATTCTCCACATACAAAATCATTTTGGGCAGACTTTTACAATACTTGAAGGGCTTCTGTATCGATAACTCTCCATACGTCTGATTCATAATTAAGAATTGGTGAAATTAGCATGCGACAAATTTCTCATTTTAACCTTGGGGCAACTTTACCAACGTGTATAAATATGTTTCGATTACAAATTATCCGTTTGAAGCATGTACAGATAAAAGTTGCAGAACATATGCGGAAAACCACCCTGTTGTAAAAAACATTTTAACTATTTACGGTCTCTAGTCATAAACCTTAGTAGAAACAAATTATCATCTGCTCATCTTCCCTTTTTTTTAAGAAAAACCACTCTGTTTGATTTATTTGTATTAACTTTATGGTGCCATTTGTTGCAAATTATGTACTCAAAAGCATCTATGTCCTTGTGAAACCTTATTTTGACTCAGTAAATATAACTAGATCATACATACAGTTGCATTGTATCTATGGCAACACCCTGAACAGAACTATTAATAAATTCCTCTTCAATATCATTAACAAACATGGTCCGACGAAGTTTTCGTGAAGCTCACCCAGCTTTTGACATTTTGAGTACGAACCAACTTATTCGCATGAATTACTATTTTGTTAAAATCCAGGGGTATTTGCTTGACCGATTGGTGTCAAACCCTGGCGCGATTCCGCTAGAAGTCATAAGTTTACCCCAAATTTCCAAAGACTTCCATACAACTTCTGCTGTAAATTAGAAACCCTAACGTGTCCATTCTATACATAAAATTTACTCTAATCAATGCAAGACCACAGATCTCACAACTTTCTAATTGTCTATCAACCGCACATCTGCATGGTTTCTCTTCATCAACTTTCCGTACCGTCAGCATCTCACGCTGACCCGTGCTCGTCTTTCAAGCAACTGCTCGAATGTGTTTCCGCACACTAACACGTCGTCAAGATAAATCAGGCAAACTTCATATTGCAACCCAGCTAGGACGGCTTCCATTAGTCGCTCAAAGATCCCGGGTGCGTTGCAGAAACCAAATGACATGACTTTAAATTGATAGAGACCCCTTCTCGTTGGAAACGCTGTCTTAGACCACAGGAGTTTGACGTTTTATCAATAAAGCACGACGAAATTTCTAACAACATGAAATCACCTTATCGGTATTATCAGTTAACACAAGGAGTGCAAGCGCTACTGCTACCCTCCGCTCGATTCGACTTTTCTCACGCGTCTTTTATCGCTTCAGAATCGCAAGAAGACTGAAAAACTACACATATCCATTCAAAAGACAGTAACGTACCAATGCATCACTCTCGGACGACCATCGCATGAATCCAGTCGGGCGAATTAACCTTTATTTTCACCATTACGGTCACAAACCCTGTCAACCAGGATTCATTGAAGGAAGTAGCCCGTTTCTACCAGTTTCTACCCTGCAGTAAATATGCGTTAGGGTCTAAGCATCCGTCTAGGCTTTAATATTTGAAGTGTGATGACGTCATCAACCGTTATTTGTACTATCCGAACTTTAACTACATATTTCTGTTCTGGAAATTTATTTTAAAAAAAACTTATCAAATGATACAATCTGAAATAAAAAAACAAGTTAAACATTTTATCTTGTAAAATTAGTTTCATGACGTTATTTAGCGCGTGGTAGAAATGAGCTACTTCCTGCAATGAATCCTGGTTGACAGGGTTTGTGACCGTAATGGTGAAAATAAAGGTTGATTCGCCGGTTGGATTCATGCAATGGTCGTCCGAGAGTGATGCGTTGGTACGTTACTGTCTTTTGAATGGATAAGTGTAGTTTTTCAGTCTTCTTGCGATTCTGAAGCGATAAAAGACGCGTGAGAAAAGTCGAATCGAGCGGAGGGTAGCAGTCACGCTTGCACTCCTTGTGTTTATTAATAATACCGATAAGGTGATTTCATGTTGTCAGAAATTTCGTCGTACTTTATTGATAAAACGTCAGACTCCTGTGCTTAGACCGATCAGCCTGCTCAATCTCTATTTGCCAGTAGCCCGACATCAAATCTAAGAATTCCTTAAAAACGGGGCGCTATAACAAAATGCGCATACTCCAAATTTATTACACTATGAGCTATTAATCAACGTAATGTAAAATGAATGAGAAATTGTATTTTTTGTCAAACCAACCTGAGCTTCGAGAAATACTCCATGATCCTCTGCCCAGTCAACCAGTCTATTATTAAAAATTAGATTTCAACACCAATCTTCTCTGACATTTTAATCTGTTCATTGCAGGGTGAACACGCATCAATCGAACATTTTCTTTTCCTGCTGATTCATTGCTGTAGAAATTTTGACAGTTATCAGACTTTCCCCTTTTCAAATTCAAATTCAAACCAAGAGGGTCTCAAACTAAAACGTCTATTGTTAAGAACCTGATATTTTATATTTTAAATAATTTTACAAAAACTCAAATATTGTTGAAAACTCATTCAGTATTTCATCGAACTTTTCTGTGATTGACCAAGGGATTAAGCTATCAATAAATTCATCATTTTCATCGTCTTTTTAGAATATAATTCCATAAAACCAGTAGATAATAACACTTGCGCAACACGATACCGTGGCTGTCCTAAAATTCAATGTGCGAATTATACACTTTGGAAAAGAATCATCATCGATAAAGCAAGAAACGTATCAAGGGCAAATAATTAGATTTGAACATTAAGGTTGGAAAATCTTCATTAAATATAGCATCTTTTAACAATTATGCGACTGATATTTTGCCTATTAGCCCAATTTTATAAAAACATTAGATGCTTAGAGATAAATAGAATCAAACTTTCTATGGTATACTTCAACGACCAACACGAGAGAGAGAGAGAGAGAGAGAGAGAGAGAGAGAGAGAGAGAGAGAGAATTTGCATGTTAATCTTAACGGCACATAGTTTGAATGCATCGCCTTGTATTTCCTAACACATAAAGGAGGACTGGCAGTGAGACTTTAACACAATTATTCTAAACAAAATATCTGAAAAGTACTGAATCCATATGAATAACATTTTTGTTACTAGCCTCGACCCTGATAATTATAAAAGCTTTTCCTATAGCTTGCGTGTTACATTTAACAACTAAACTCGGAGTAAAAGTTGTACACGAATCTGCAAGACCAGAACTAACGTTTGTACACGCTTGCTAATGCACAACTTTATTAAAATCAATATGTACTAATAATAAACAAATATATCAGACACCAATATATCCATATTCTGGTGACCTTTCTATTTCAAGGTCGATTAACTTTGAGTGACCTATTAGATAAAAAGCTGCAGAAGAGTTATCATTAGAAACGTTATATTCTGAATGAAGTTTATCACTTTCATATAAAAGCTTCAATTTGATGGGTGATCTGAAAAGTTAACAGTGCATCACTACCGTGATCCTCGCGCTTCTTTCTCATGTTCCTCGCATATAGTGCATTTCATAAACAAATGTTAGGGTCATCTCACATACAAAAGGACCGGAAGTTTATGTGCCATTTTTAAAAATTCCAAAGCAAACACGTTTTTACACTAACGCTTGTCGCGGAACACTGTAATTGGTGCTCTGTAGATTCACAAGGGTTTATAGGAAGACTGCAACAAGCAAGCAGTCTCAGGGAAAGGACTTTATTTTTGTATCATGAAGAAGAGTGTAACATAATGTAAATATACTTTCAAACCATAAGTTTTGTTGAGTTGTACAAAGCACAATTAACAGATGAGTGGACAATTGGATAGCACAATCGGAACTCCTACCACGTATGTTCAGTGCCTGCTAACGTCTAAACCAGCTTCGTAAAATCAACTTTTATTAAGGACTCTCACTCAAAAATAACAGTTTTGGGAATCCCTAGTGAAAACCCCTGTATATTTACCCAGTATATAAGGGTCACATGTCATACGTAGTCAAAGGATGCTCAGTTCTGTGCGCGTCCATTAATTAATTAATTTCCATTTTTCTTTTCACACTAAAGCAAATAAAATGTTTCATTGCACCATTTTTGTTCGATTTACATTAAAATTTCTGACGAAGGAGGTATCTTTCTAGTCTGGTGGCATTTCTTTATTGATAGGGTTAAGTACAGTATAACCTGTATTGAGAGACCACTGCTATGAGAGACCACCTGTCTTGAGAGACCAGGTTCTCCATGTACAGATTTATTGATTATATAGCATTATGACCTGCAATGAGAGACCACCTGTCTTGAGAGACCATTATGTTCTGGCAGAAAGGGTGGTCTTTCAAGACAGGTTCCACTGTAGTATATACAGATGACATGTATTCTAAAATGGTTGCGGAAGGCCGCGTGAAGGTCCATTATAGAACAGTCTAGGAAAGTTCCCATCGAAGTACTCTAGACGCCATAATATGCATCGGGCACTCACTAAATAGCCATCATCTGCTACAGATGAATGCTTTTATTGGCAATAAAATAAATTCGGTCAACAAAGTGGGATAAAATTGAAAGTGAGTCATAAATTTTGAGACATAATATTGTAATAAATTTGGAGTATGCGCATTTTGTTATAGCTCCCTGTTTTAAGGAATTCTTAGATTTTTGTGATTAATTGTTTGATTATTGGAACTCCGTGCACTGGAAATATTTCTTAGCCCTAAATAATTAGCCAATTACTAGGAGCAAACGTCACGGAGTGAAGTGTTAGTGAGTTTCCATGATGCCATGGTTTGCTTTTGGTGAATTCAGGTCCAGTGTCGTAGCTTGGGAAGGGCGGGGGGGAGGGGGGGGGACAGTTGTCCCCGGGCGCCATGTGCCAGGGCGCCAAAATGAGGAAAATACAACTATTCGTTATCTCAGATGCACTCGAAGGGGGCGCCAAGTTCATGTTTTGTCCCCGGGCGCTAAGTAAGGGGGCGCCAAGTTTATGTTTTGTCCCCGGGCGCTAAGTACCCTCGCTACGCCACTGTTCAGGTCCGAGCCGCATGAGTGTCCCTGTGTACCATAGTCTGGGCCACGGCGGATTGTTAAGAAAGTAACGGATGTTACATACCTGATCGCAAGGAGCAATCATAAGACGACTCAGATCGTTCACTTCAACCGACTAAAACTATGCTTGGCGCGACCTGAGAGTGAACATCAACACACCGATAGCCAGGAAGAAATACACGATAGCGGTGATAATACCAAGAAGGAAGAAGAAGTATCTCCATATCCAATTACAGCTCAAAGTACCAATTTAATGGAACGAAGAAGCGCGGCAAAGGAACGCCACTGTGTTGTATTAAGTTTCGGATATTATTTTAAGCTGATTTCAGTTGTTTCATGTGCCTATAGCACTGACCGGTGATAAAAACAAATTGACATGGGTGGGTAATAATTGTTTCCCCGTGATTATTAATTTTGGCTGGGTATATGACTCCTGTTGGACAAGTGAAGTCATTGGTAAATAAATTTTAAAATGGCCAGGACCAAACAGACTTAGAGGAAAATTTACTCAACCAAATGGGACTTTAATAATCGCAACTTTAAAAACAAACCACAAGTGGAAAAAATGGACTAAAGGATTATGAAATAGAAAAGAAAAGGAAAAAATACTACTAAAAGAAATCCTTACAGGAAAAATTACAGAAAAAACGCTACGGAAAAAAGATGAACAGTGAGCTCAACTCACAAGAAAAGCAGATTGCACGGGAGAAAATGGCGGTGCACAATGCAAACAAGGTGATCACAAGAGAACTAGAGAAATTCTTTAAAATTAGAAGAATAGAAACAACAGAGGGTTCATTTATAGCATGCCTATACAAAGAAGGGACACAAGAACTAGATATGTCAAACATACCAAGAGATAGAATACCAAGTACAGTGGATATTATGATCGCACTTAAGGTGATAAATCCGGAAAACATTGAAAAAACGTACTCTATCAACCGAAAGGGGTATCAAGGCTATCTACTGAGACCAAAGGGAACAGAACCAATACTACCGTACAGAGAAATACAAATGAAAGGACTACCAGTGATAGTAAAACCAACAACACCAATTAGGCGGGAAATTAAGAAACAAACCGGGGAATTACATTTATCGGACATTCCTCTAGAAATACCATTGCAAGCTACCAAAGAAAGATTCGAAGAAAAGTTTAACATAAAGGTTATATCAGCACGTTTGGACACTATCCCTCAATCAAGAATATATAATGGAACAAGGATCTTTGAAATTGAGAAGAGCAAACTGAAGGACGTAAAAAGAGCCTTTTACCTATTTGGTTTTCTAACAAAAACCTGGTACAAAGGATGCATATATCACAGAACTTGCAATACATGTGAACAAACAGGGCACACCTCACACAAATGTCCAAAAAATCAAGAGAATCAGGGAGAGACATTAGTAGAAGCTAGTAGGCCAATGAAGGACAAACAAATACAAGAACAATCAATCCCCAGGCAAACAACAACAGTAACAACAACAATGGCTACCATATTCCCAAGCAAAGAGAAAGACCAACGGATTGACAACACTAAGTCCCCACAACCACAACATAAGCAACAAAATGAACGAAGAGTTTCTAAAAACCAAGAGGTCCCAGAAGTGAACCCAGCAAAAAGAAAAGGGCAAATGATGGATTTTGGAGCACAAGAAATAACAACCAAACAGATGGAAAAACTACAACAACAAATATTAAACCCACAAGAGGATGAACCAAATCAAATCCTACAACAACAGCAACAAAATCAAACAAGAAGGCAATTGATGGAACAACAACAACAACAACAAAAACAATTGGACTCTAACACACAAGAAATAATAACCAAGCAGATGGAAAAACAACAAAAACAACAAACACAAAATCCACAAGAAAAGGAACAAAATCTAATCCCACAAAAACAACAGCAACAACATGAAAAGAGTAGTGAAGGCGTAAATCAAACTCCTGAGACAGCTTTATCCTTAGGAATTATAACAGAAACACAAAAGAGTGACATGTTTGAAACAGTAGCGGGAACTAGAAGAGGAAGAAGAAAAGCAAAAAGACGAAATAAGAAAGAAGAACAGTATCTCTTGGAAAAGGATGAATGCATTGAAACAAGTAGTGAGATCCCAGCAGAAAGATGGAGGCATCTGATGGAACAACAACAACAACGAAAACAACTTGACACTAGAACACGAGAAATAACAACTAAGCAGAGGAAAGAAGGTGAATGTATTGAAACAAGAAGTGAGAGCCCACTAGAAAGATGGAGGCGCGTGATGGAACAACAACAACAACAAAAACAACTTGATTCTAGAACACGAGAAATAACAACTAAGCAGAAGGAAGAAAGTGAATGGATTGAAACAAAAAGTGAGAATCCAGTAGAAAGATGGAGGCAATTGATAGAACAACAACAACAACAACAAGAACAACAAAAAAAAGATGATGAATGGAACCAAAAGTATACAGAATGTATTCGTACTTATAATAAAATAATTTAAAGGAAAAAAAAAAAAAATAATAATAAACAATCAACAAATCACTTAAACATAATACAACAAAAACAAAATATAACACAACAAATTTATATGTAGGGCAGGAGGGCCTCCCTAACTGGTCTGTGAAGATCAACAGGGAGAGTACCCTTCAAAAAAAAAAAAAAAAAAAAAAAAAGGTATATGACGAAGTGTCAAAAGGGTTGAGATACAAAAGCCGCGCAGTTAAAATCAGATTGATCTGCGCACATCGGCTGTGTACATGATTGTGATTCTAGTTGAATTAATTACGTGATGACAGATGTCTGTTTTTTTGTGTTCTTATGGATAAGTTATTTAGATCGATTGTGTGCAGTGTTAGATCAGAACAGTTTTTAGAAGTTGTTTGTTGCTTGGAACCAGAGTTTGGTAAATTAGATATATTTTTGTTTGGTTTGTGCTGTGAGTGAAGCAGACCTAAATCGATAAGGGAAGGTAGTGGTTTTATGTTTTGATTGTTTGGATGTTAGTGGACTATTTTTCTGTAGAGCTAATACTAGTGGTGAATAGCTGAAGGACGGTAGTGTCGAGTCTAGCATTAGTCTGTGTGTCGCGCCAGTTTGGGGACTGAAGTCATGGTTGACTTGTTTTTGAGGTTCGTAAGAGACGTGTTATTCTCTGAAGAACGCATTGGCTAACCTCGTTGTAAACAGGAATGTCACTGTGTTATATTGTCTTTGACCTGCTAGCGACTTACCAGTTTGAAATTGCTCGCACAGTGCAGATAGCGTTTATGTCGCCATGGTGGCAAATGTGATGCATTTTTACTGGCGAAATGTGGCCCGAAACCATGAATTCACTGGCCTAAGGTGGCGTAGTAAAAATAGTTCCCTGTGTTAGGAGAAGTTGTATAGTTTTACAGCGTGAGATGCTAACGGTACGGATAGTTCATGAAGAGAAACCATGCAGATGTGCGGTTGATAGATGCCTGACGGGAAAGACAGATATACAAAGTGAGAGAATTTACGTCTTCAGAAATCCTTTGATAGTCAACAGAGACTGGAATAAAAATGAAAGCAAATGGTCTCTGCTTGCAGGAAAGATTACAACATGACTGACAACCAGTAATAAATGTTGCACAGCTATCTTTCATCTGTGACAGATTAATGAAACGAATTTGACTTTATCACAAGCTATGTTTATTCTGAAATACGTATTCGTGTCTATCGCTGATGTAAGCACTCATAAATCTGCCATTATGCCCTTGCCAGATGACAGATTATATTTTCTCTTAGTTTGTATTGATTTCAAGCCTGTTTCCAATCAACTGAGACAAAAGTGGCAATGAACCACATATTACCCACTAATTTGACTGGCTTGTAAATAAGCATTTTTTCCGAACAAGAATTGAACAGCAGAATAAGCTTATATTAGTAGAGGCCTTGCTTACATAAGAATGTGATTTTATTCCAGAAAGAACGGATCCGATCCTATAGCAGTCTGACAACTTGCATTCATTTAGGCTATTTAATGAAAGCTAGACAATGTTTTGGTTATGTTTAAAAAAATCTGACATGAAGAAATGCGCTCCAACATATAAATCTCACACAGCCAAATAACACGATATGTATTTATTTTTAAAGATTAATCACTCTGTCAGTTATTGTCTTGTTGTGTTCATAATCAAAATATTGACCCATTTTCCATCTTGCAATACTAGACGAGAGTCGGTTGATCAATTTAGTGACGGAAATAATTTAAAGGATGACATTAAAAAAGACGGATGTTGACAACAGCTATTAAAACTGATAACGAAAAGAAATTAATGACCATGGAACGACTGAACCGGGCTCATTTTGGACTTAAACGATTGTCTGTCGTAAACTTTTCATATGATCTTGACGAGATTTTGTTACGTATCACACACACACTTTAATGGAGAGGTCATTGCTCCTGTTTCTGTGGAGTTGTTTTGGAGCAACAAGTTTAGACATTGTTCATTGTTGAGGCTGGAGCAGGAGGCCTCGATAGATAATGTACATATTTAGTGCTATTCAAGGTTGATCAGCTCAGTAATAGTCCCCACCACAATCGCGTGTTTATATTCGTAATATATGCTGCAGTTCACCTTATACCTTCTTTGTGTGTGCTGTTTTTAAAAACTTTGCTAAACTAACACGATCTATCACATTCGTTGTAATTGCAAATACCTATATGTCCCTCTTGTCATTAAAATATCTATATGTCACTCTTGTCATTAAAATATATGTCCCTCTTGTCATTAAAATACCTATATGTCACTCTTGTTAATAAAATATCTATGTCATTCTTGTCATTAAAATACCTATATGTCCCTCTTGTCATTAAAATACCTATATGTCACTCTTGCCATTAAAATATCTATATGTCCCTCTTGTCATTAAAATACCTATATGTCCCTCTTGTCATTAAAATACCTATATGTTCCTCTTGTCATTAAAATACCTATATGTCCCTCTTGTCATTAAAATACCTACATGTCCCTCTTGTCATTAAAATACCTACATGTCCCTCTTGTCATTAAAATACCTATATGTTATTCTTGTCATTAAAATACCTATATGTCCATCTCTTCATTAAGATACATATATGTCCCTCTTGTCATTAAAATATATATATGTCCCTCTTGTCATTAAAATACCTATATGTCCTTTTTGTCATTAAGATACCTATATGTCCCTCTTGTCATTAAAATACCTATATGTCCCTCTTGTCATTAAAATACCTATATGTCCCTCTTGTCATTAAAATACCTATATGTCCCTCTTGTCATTAAAACACCTATATGTCCCTCTTGTCATTAAAATACATATATGTCCCTCTTGTCATTAAAATACCTATATGTCCCCCTTGTCATTAAAATATCTATATGTCCCTCTTGTCATTAAAATACCTATATGTCACTCTTGTTAATAAAATATTTATATGTCCTTCTTGTCATTAAAATACCTATATGTCCCTCTTGTCATTAAAATACCTACATGTCCCTCTTGTTATTACAATATCTATATGCCCCTCTTGTCATTAAAATACCTATATGTCCCCCTTGTCATTAAAATATCAATATGTCCCTCTTGTCATTAAAATATCTATATATCCCTCTTGTCATTAAAATATCTATATGTCACTCTTGTTGATAAAATATCTATATGTCACTCTTGTCATTAAAATACCTATTTGTCACTCTTGTCATTAAAATACCTACATGTCCCTCTTGACATTAAAATACCTATATGTCCCTCTTGTCATTAAAATACCTATACGTCACTCTTGTTGATAAAATATCTGTATGTCCCTCTTGTCAATATGTGATGTGATGTGATTTGGATTTTTAATGTAGCTTTAACAATTTTTCAGTCATATCGCTAAGATGTCTACAGTGTGGCAGTTTATAGTGATGTCTAGCACTGGAGCATCATGCCGCAGACATGTAGCATGATGTCCCACCCAGTCACATTATCCTGACACCAGGCCGACCAGTCCGAACACTAACCTCTTGATGCTGAGCGCCAAGAGAGGCAGCTGTTGGTACCATTTTTATAAGTCTTTGGTATGACTCGGCCGGGGATCGAACCCACGACCTCCCACATCCGATGCAGACGCTCTACTCACTAGGCCACCGGAGCGGTCCTCTTGTTAATAATATACCTATATGTCCCTCTTGTCATTAAAATATCTATATGTCCATATTGTCATTGAAAATACCTGTGCCATTATTGTAATTGAAAATGCCTATGCCATTAATGCCATTGAAAATATGTATGTTTCAGTATTATCACTGAAAATATCTGTCCTTATTGTCAGTTAAAATACCTATATGTCTCTATTGTCATAGAAAAATTTACATGTCGTTGAAAATACTTCAATGTCCCTATTGTCATTAAAAATACCTATATGTCCCTGTTCTCATTGAAAATACCTGTATGTCATTTAGGATACCTATATGTCCCTTTTGTCACTGACAAAACCTATGTCATTTAAAATACCCGTATGTCGTTCTTGTGTGATTGTTTTGGCCTAATAGTAAAGTTGTGCTTTATTCCGAAGTTTCTTCTTAGCAAAACAGCCTAATGGCCTAACCAAAGAAGGTTTGTTTGGCCTTGCAATTCTTAGATGGGATGAAATTGTCAGCTACCGAGAGAGTGAAGTTTTGAAGTTGGATCATAACAGGTGTACACTTGGTAATAATTCATACAAATATATAGTTTCTCCGATAAGTCAGTATCATCTACATTCAAGGTCACCGGACTGGCTCTATGGTATGAATATTATTTTCTTGATTTTGTGCTTAACACAGTAGGGCTCATTATCTGAATCATTAATTAGAATATCACGTTCGCATGTCCCTGATATGTGCATTAATGACAGTATTGCTGTAGGATTAACAAGCACAATTAACTCAATAGATTCTTTTCCTACTAGTCTGGTACTATATATCTGAGATAGGTGGGCGGCGGATGTTACGTCAGTAACAGCTTTATGAACTTCCTTATCTTCTCCCTTAGGATTTACTGATAATGATTTCCAATGAATAACCGGATAGTTAAAGTTACATTCTACTATGATAATGGAGGAATGCTACTATTATGGGATATTTAAGTTCATTCATTGCAGATATACTGTGGTTTGGCGGCTTAAAGGCACCTGTCAAGAAGTTTTTGTTATTATGGAGCTTTACCTTAATCCAAATTATTTTATAGTCTGTCCCATAACCCTGTTGTTCAACGGATATTCGATTCCAATGAACTAAAATAGTTACGTCTCCTTCTAGATTGATCCTATAATTGCGGGAATCACTTCAATGGAACAAAATGTGATCCTGTTCGTGGTTTTTCCATGGCTTTATTCTCTGATATCGAATACCATGTCTGGTTTTATATACTCTGGGGTCAACTCAAATTTCTAGTCAATTACAATTCGGCATTTAACTGTCATCAGAAACATCAATAGTACACATGCTCTTCACGTGTTTTCTGCTGTCATTATTTTCAGGTGTTGTTTATCCGGAAGGTCAAACAAGGAAGAATGTGTATGTGCCCTTAAGCAGGAAAAGAAAAATGACAAGATACTTCTTGTTAACTGTGCGATATTTTAAATGAATATTGAAATCAGGGTTTGTAGTTTTTGTTGGAGTGACAACACAGTTAGACGTGAAGAAATCAAGAAGACTATTAGAGTAATAAAGCTGCATGTAGTAACTAGAACAGTTAATTTCGTCAATGTTGGCGGTAACATTAGTACAATTTATTCTCTCAAATTTGCAACAAAGCCACTGAATATTTGATAAATGTAAAAGTTCAAAGTTATCTTAACATAAAAATGAAGTACAATACATTTCTGCTATCAAAGGATATATTATTCATTATTCGAAAGCGTGTTCAACATGGCAATCAATGAAATGAAAAAATGAATATCCTGTGATACACCACTATGGTCTTAAACGAAGTAACAGAAAAGAGCGAAACCCAACAAGGTTTGTGAAATTCAAGAAATAATTTTTTTTTCCTAAAATAAAAAGTGAAAATAGAGTTTTCCAAACGGATTCAAGCTTGAATGTGCTGATGTACCGATAGCCTAGAACAGTGTTGATGTGCTAACAATCTTCATATATCAACAATGATATAATCCAATAATATAACAATAATCCCAAAAGAGTGATTTAGAC
>JAECUM010066347.1:0-24290 GCA_016617855.1 Megalonaias nervosa | reverse complement strand
CGCGTAGATCGGACTAGTTGGGAGGCGTTGTATCTTCGCCATCCCTTTAACATGCTCATTGCTGGACCAAGCGGTTCCGGCAAAACCGATTTTGTCAAACGTTTGATCGAACATAAACATCATTTGATCGATCGTCCACCTCAACACATCGTGTGGTGTTACAAAGAGTGGCAATCGGCGTACAGCCTTCTGCGAGAAAGTCAAGGCGATTCCATCGTCTTTGTGGAAGGCATTCTTAGCGAAGACGACGGGATCGTGTCTGACCCTAGTCAAACTCATTTGGTTATTTTTGACGACATGTTAGGAGAAGACGAAGAAGAAATTAAACTCTGGTTTACGCGCAAAGGACATCATCGTAATGCCAGTATCATTATATCACCCAAAATTTGTTTCAACAAAGTAAAGCCCATCGTACCATCAGTCTCAATGCTCATTACGTGGTCTTGTTTAAAAGTCCTAGAGATAAATCGCAAGTACAACTCTTAGCCAAACAGTTAGGAACGCCTTGGCTGACAAATGCGTACGACGATGCCACTCAAACCCCACACGCTTATTTACTCGTGGATTTAAAACCCACCACTCCCGATTACATGCGATTTCGTACCCATCTGTTTCACCACTGGTGCCAAGACGGAGGGCCTGTCATGTACACGTCCCCTTCGTCGACTTAACCACAATCACCAAAAAAAGTCCATAAAAACCTCGGTCACTTTGACTCTGTCTCACACATCGTCAACATGACATCCCTTCAGTCTCATCTTCCCATTAAATTGATTCGTGCCTTGTATGGCATCAGCTGCGAAAAAAATCCACAACTACGTGCTCGTGTCTTAGAAGCTAGTCTCAAAGAAGTCTTACGATGGTTTACGGTGACAACACGTCAATTACTGCAAGGCATCATTCAGATTCCACATCAAACCAAACGTTTTTTTGAGAGAAACAAAGTAGCCTTGACGCAACTGGCCGATCCTCGCATTGACACTCAAACCAAAAAGCAAATCATTTTGAAACCTGGAGGAAGCGGTTCTCTAGGAGGTGTCATCATTCGTTCCCTCTTAAAATGGGATCCCAATGCTCCCAAAGTTCTTCCCAAGAAAAAAGCCACGTCCAAACGTACCCAGGAGAAAAAGAAAAAGAGCAACGGTGTCAAGACCAGGTCACAGCCTCAGAAAAAGAAAAAGAAAAGTCCACAGAAAACAGCTTCTACCCGCAAGAGAGTGTCTCCAGAAACTTCTCCTCCAGTGGTAACACCCTCTTCCTCTTTAGCGGCAGTGGCCGCTGCTCACAAAGTACCCGCCCCCAAAATCAAAGTCCAAGAGAGAACGGGTGTGTTACATAGTTTACTGGATTTGTCCAAGCAAGAACTGTCCCGATTTAGTCCGTTGCGAACTCCTCCACGACGTGTGTTGCCTGTCATCAAGTTGATACGACGTAAAGACAATCAGTGGCGACGCATTCCAGTATAAAAAGACCTGAGGCAAACAATACGGATCAGTGTTTTTGTGCTGCTCAACACCCAAAGATGTCCCCCCCAAGAAGTGCATACCGTTACCATCCTGTTCCTTCTTCGGTCCAAAAGGAAAAGGAAAACGAATAAGACATTCATGTCATCCTAGAAAGCGCTTAGCCACACATCGACGTCACCCTCTGAAAAGACACACCCGTTCAAAGAATTAAAGGAGAAGCCACCAAAGGGGAGGATTTTACATTAATATGGATAAGTTAGTAGATAATCACGCCACAAAGTAAAAGAACGCGTTCTCTAACTTTCTAAAGAAACTAAAAAGATAAAAGGATGCATGTCGAGTCATGGACTTCAGTGTATGTTGTGCACTAAAAGATGTCTCCTCATTGTCTTTCTTCTGCCCAGAAAGGAAAAAGAAAAAGACAGTTTCGTCATCCGAAAAAAAAAAACGCTTAGTCAAACATAGACGTCACCCTCAGAAAAGGCACACTCGTCCAAAGAAAAAGAGGAGTCACCAAAGAGGAGGATTCTTTGGTGATTTTGGAAAACACATCGTCACCTTTCTGACGAAGCGATAGTCCCCCAAAAAGGATAAAAGACCGTGTGACAAGTCATCGACGTTAGTGTATTTTTTGCTGTGTGCCACGGAACCAACGAACCAACCGAGAAAGATGTCACCCCAAAAAAGACATTCTTCTTCTGCCCCCAAAAAAGAGAAAAGGAAAGGACTGCCACCCCGTTTAGCCAAACATTGGGACATGCTGTCCGTCCTGTCCAAAGCTCCTCCACCCATGCGAAAACAACTCATTCAAACTGTCTCCAAAGATGTCATCGATACCGTGTGCGAATGTTGTCTGAATGTCTTGAAAGGCACGATACCTTTGTCTAAACACCAGAAACAATGCTTAGCCAAACATCGACACGTTCTTCGCCAAATGGTCCAAAAGAAAATACCCATTGGTCAAAAGAAAAAGATGTTGGTGCAACGCGGAGGAATTTTGCCTTTTTTACCCATGTTACTGAAAGGAGTAATGGGTACAATAGGAGGACCCTTGCTGAAAGGTCTATTCGGAAACATCTGGGAGGATGAAGACAAAAAGATCCAAGAAGATAAAAGGGACCTCCGGAGTCAAAAGATCTCAGACGTGATCCTTGAAATTCGATGGAAGGACGAAAACTAGCTTTAGTGCCTTACAAACGATGGATGGAATGCCATCGTTGGCAAGAACAACGAACCCCACATTTACCTCCCAATCCTCATTTGACCGAGATGTCCCAGTTACAACACGAATTGCAATCCTTGATGGATCGCAGCGATTTGTCAGAAACAGAAAAATCGCAACGGTACGGTCAATTGTTGCATCGACTGCAACTCTTTCACCAGAAAGCTTTAGACGAAACAGCTCTACCCACTCTGAAAGATTTTAAGGCCCTGATGAAAAGTTCACCACCACCACCACTAGCCCCAGTAATCAAGACAGAAAGTCCACCACCACTAGTCCCAGTGATCAAGACAGAAAAAGAAGAGCTCCAAACTCCACCAGAAAAAGTACGCAACTTAACAGCACCACCTACATCCAGAATTGGTTGGATTAAAAAGATGATGGCTACCCCTTCTTCCTCAGAAGAGAAAAAGAAAGAAGGGAAACCAGAAGTGAAACAAGAACTGATTACCCCAGTTCAGACATCTTTCTCCTCGACTCCTATCGCTCGTCGGACACGTAAAGCATTACAATCCAAGAAAATACCACAAGAAGAAAGGAGGAGCATCAGTGAAGAGTGGATCACTTATTAAAAAATGAAGAAGGTGTTAGCCAGCATTTACTACGATCCATCCCATCCTGCAGGTTACGGAGGAGTTCAGAAATTATATCGTGCTGCCAAAAATCGACTGAAAAGTGTTCGTTTACCTCATGTGCAACGCTGGTTACAAGAAGAAGCCACGTACACCTTACACAAACCCATTTAACGAAAATTTTCCAGAAGTCGCACCCGAGTGGAAGGCATCGATCATCAATGGCAAGCCGATTTAGCCGATGTCTCTCATTTGGCCACCTACAATCGTGGTTACAAATATTTGTTTTGTGTCGTCGACGTCTTTTCCAAATTTGCTTGGGTCGTGCCATTGACTTCCAAATCGAGCAGTGAGTTAGTGCGAGCCCTCCAACTGGTGTTGAAACAAAGTGGGCGTCACCCTTTCAATGGCAAACTGACAAAGGCACCGAATTCCTGAACCAAGCTTTCCGAAAAGAATTGAAGAAACGTGACTTACATTTTTTCACCACCGAGAATCCCGAAACCAAAGCCAGCATCGTGGAACGTTTTCAACGCACCTTGAAAGAACGCATGTGCAAATATTTTACGCATCAACACACTCTCAAGTACATCGACGTCTTACCGCACCTCGTCCAAGCGTACAACCAATCTTACCATCGGAGCATTGGGCGTGCCCCCCAAGAAGTGACTACCGACAACGAAGTGACCGTCTTCGAGCGTCTGTTTGGTCCGTCCTCGACGGTAACTGTCCCCAAGAAAGGTGGAGTATTGGCAACAGGAGATTGGGTGCGCATTCGCAAAACCAAACGCACTTTCGACAAAGGTTACTTACCCAATCGGACCACCGAATTGTTTCGTGTCACCGAACGTGTGCGTGGCCGTCATCCTCCCATCTATAAATTAGAAGACATGAACGGAGAAGTGTTAAGAGGAACGTTTTACTTGCCCGAGTTACAACGTTTGACCAAAAAAGAAGACGACGTGTAAGAGATCGAAAGCATACTCGATCGAAGAACCCGAAAAGTAGGAAAAAAACGTGTCAAAGAAGTCAAAGTACGTTGGAAAGGATATCCTCCCAGTTTTGACTCTTGGATCGAATTTTCGCAACTCATCGACTATAAAAAGAAGTGACCATCATGCCCTTCAACACAGCCTGAGCTACTGCAGTGACCACTCCGTCGCCCAGTTCTTCTCTACAAGATCTACAAAAGCAACCCTTGTGGGTGTGGTGTGAAGAACGTGTGCCTAAAACGCAAATCGTCTTTTTCTTTGTGGTGTATTGTGTCATCGGTGCTGCCATTGCCAATTTGAGTTTGCAACAAGGAGACAAACAATTATGGACTATTTTTCTTAGCAGCTGCATTGGATACCTTCTTCCCAATCCGTCTCTGAAATACTCCTCTAACGGAAACAACAACAACGGTGGCCTTGCGTCCAACGTCAGCCCCCCATCCAACAGTTACCCTAACCATCCTCTTTTAGACACTCCTCTGACTTCCAGTGACCCCTTGGATACTAGAACTCTGGAATTCTGAACAACCAATTTTACTTAACGTTACCCAGTGATAGTTCCATGGAGGTATTTCCCTAAACACTTTGTGCTGTTACACGGCCAGATTACCTCAGGCCATGCAATTGGATCATGAAGCCCATTGGGAAGTGGCTTTAGTGGAAATAATTCACCCTACACAAATCAAAAACATCATCGAAAATCAAAACACTTTTATGGTAGAAGTTCATAACGAGCAAGTGCAACAAGCATTGGATGAACGCATCAGTGTAGCTGACTCTATGAAATCACAAGACCCCAAAACTAAACGAACGACTTATCGGTTGAAAATTCCCTCAGGCTATTATTTTAGTGGTCAACATTTGGTGAACACCATGGCTGACAGGTTCATTAACGTGTTTGGTAAAGTCTTGGAGAAAACCAGAAAAAGTGTCACGATCGATTACCACAAAATATCTCGTCGCCTACTCATCAAATGTTCAGAGGACAAAGTATTAGCCATTACATTTTGTCCTGAATTGTATGACATTTTGGGTGGAGACCCTAAGTTGATCAAGATTGGAAGCGAAATATTAGCCATGACCAGTAACTAGGATTTTGGAGATATTTTAGAAATGTAGAAATGAACCAAGGACTGTTTTTGATTTTTGTGTACTCCGATGTGGCGGAGTACAACGTGGTGGGACACACCTCCGTACCATTACTGCGTGTCATTCCTTTCAAAGTGGATTCTGCCACGGCTGCTGACGAGGAAGGTGGAAACACCTATCACGTTCACCGCGAATTTGTACATCCTCACTATTACCCGTCAGAAAAGCCATATTTCGACACTGTCAACATTACTATAAAAGGAGATTTGGGACAAAATATTCCATTCACCAAAGGGAAAGTCACATTGAGACTCCATTTTCGAAAACGATTACCCTAATCTTTTGTCAGTCATGTATCCTTTGTACCGAGGAGTCACTCGACAACGAGGAGATGGTTTAGGAGATATGCTCAAATCAGCCTTTCGTACAGTGGCTGCCGTTTGAAACCGATGGTGACACGGGGATTGCACGCCTTGAAAGATGCCGCGTTGACGCCTGGCAAAGAATTTCTCCAAAATGTCATCATTGACAAACAAAATCCTAAAGAAGCTTTCTTGAGAGCATGCAAAAATGTCTTGCTTCAAACGGGTAAAGACATTTTGGGCCGGCGAGAAACTCCTATAAATGCACTAGGCAATGCCGAGTCAGACATTCCTGATTCCCTGACGCCGCAGCAAGGACAAGGCAGAAAAAGACGACGAAAACACGTCTTCAGAGGACTTCACACCCCTAGAGCTAGAAAGACTAAGAAAAGAAAAACTGTCCGAGAGTTAGACGTTTCTGATTATTAAATCAGAGAAAATGATGCACCGAGAGTCTTGCGCTTGTTCCAAGTCGGAACTGGATCTGTTTGCCATGCCACCCACCATGATGACAATGCAAGAATCCCAACGGGTCGAATTTCATCCCGTCTCCTCTTTCACGGATTCAGCTCCCATCTCGTTTGAAATCAAAGGACAACCAGAAGATTACATCGATCTGAATAGCAGTTACTTGTATCTGAAACTGAAAGTGATCAAAACAGACAACACCAATCCGGCAGCCGATGCCAGTGTAGCTCCCGTCAACAATTTCATGCATTCCTTGTTCAGCGAAGTGGATTTGTACTTGAATAACAAACTGGTCAGCAGCAGTATGGATGCTTACCCTTACCGAGCGTACCTAGAACATCTCTTGACGTACGGAAAAGAGGCCAAGAATACTCATCTGGATGCTTGCGTGGTATGGAAACCTGACACCGGAGGTGAAGACACGTTTAACGACACAGCCCTGACAGTCGATGACAATCCTCACAATGTGGGCTTTAACGACCGTCGAAGGAAAATTCTGCAAGGTCGTAATTTAGAACTGATGGATCGTTTGCATTTGGACATGTGGTTACAAGACAAGTATTTGCTGAATGGAGTAGATATTCGCCTGAGACTCAATCGCAGCAGTGTCGCTTTCCATTTGATGGCTTATGCCAACGAGTACAAAACCATCATCCAAGAAGCCAGACTTTACGTGCGCCGCGTAGAAGTGTTACCTAAATCGGGAAACGACATCAGTCACACATTGAGCAGATCGACCGCCAAGTATCCGATACGACGTGTAGAAGTGAAAACATTCACCATTGCTGCTGGACTCCGATCCAAGATCGAAGATTATCTGTTCCAAGGACAGTTACCCAAACGATTAATCGTTGACATCGTCAGTAATGCAGCCCTCAACGGAGCCCACGATCAAAATCCTTTCCAGTTTGAGCACTACAGAGTGTCCAAGATCGAAGACAGTCGCGATGGCAAGACCTTGCGCACCAAACCCTTCGGACCTAACTTTGCCCAGAAGAATTACTTGAGATCGTACTTGTCCCTGTACGAAGCTACCGGAGAACTAGGAACCAACACCAGTCAAGGTATTTCATACGAAGATTATGTCGGAGGTTACACTTTGTGGGCCTTTGATTTCACTCCAGACCAAGGCAGCGACGAGGGACATTTCCACCCTATAAAATCCGGTCAACTGCGTGTGGAACTTCAGTTTGCAGAAGCTCTCACCGAGACGGTCAACGTCATCTTGTATGCCGAATTCGATAATACCATCGAAATCAACAGTTTGAGAGAAGTCATTCTAGACTACTAGAAACAATGGAAGACTCCTATCCCTCATTGAACGGTAGAGAATCTTTGGAAATGGAATGGGAGGATAGCGTGAAAACAGAACCCCAAGACCAAGACAAAAAGAACGAGGTAGTAGTCACGTCCAGATGGCCAGAGCAAGAACAACATTTAGTGTCCTGTTTTGCTAAACACCTGGCGGATAAAATTACGGAATTGACCAAGAAATATTGTTATGGATGTCAAAACGATCATCCCAGTCAAATTCAACACGATAAATGTATGATGATGAGTCAAGAAGAAAAGTTGGACGAGTATCTGGACGACGCTTGGAGTCTCATCTCGGAAGAAGCAGTGTTGCATGAGTGGTATAAAGGCTTGCGTGATCATTCCAGCCCACCATTGTCTACTCTAGAGATCTATCGCATCGAATCTCTCTTAGCCCAGAGTGCGGAGACGAAGCGAAGAAACGGCTTCTTGACAGATCGTTTCAAACAAAACGTCAGAATTGAATTGATGCCTTATCATTACCTGTGGAAAAAAAACAACACAACAAAAAAATGGATACCTGGGAACTTTATTGCCTTTTGAACAATAGTTCGTATACTGCTTCTTGGAATCCTGTCGTGTGCGCTAAAGATGAACTACCTCATCGCAAACCTCAAGACCATCAAGCTTATGTCATCAACACGGACGAAAGTCATCTTCCAGGAACTCACTGGGTTGCCGTCTACTTCCCTCAAGAGAATTGTGTGGAGTATTTTGATTTGTATGGATTACCCTCTTTGGAAGACGATATCATTGACTTTATGAGAAGAAATGCCCAGACGACACGATTCAATAACGTGAAATTACAAGGCACAGATTCCATGGTGTGCAAACAATATTGTGTGTATTTTCTTCATCAACGCAGTCTTGGATATCCTTTAGAACATTTAGTGACTTATTTTGATCGCCACTCTTCTAGAAACGATGAGAAAGTAGATCGATGGTTTTGTGACCATTATGGCTATCTTTTGTCTTTAGCTAGGAAACGTAGTGTACATCAATGGCCTCATGACTTTCATCAATGGAAATCTCACATGATTTCACAACGTTGTCAACCTTGTCAAAAATAATTTGTTTGATGTTATTGTTACTTGTTAATGGTTAGTTGTTGGTTGAATAAAAAAATGTTGTGTTTTGAAAAAAATGTGTCTGTTGTTTGTTTTCAAAAAGCGCTGTGAATATATGCTATTTGACTTTCTCTATATCCCTCACTATGACATTCGCTATCATAACGTTCTGACACTAAAACCGAGTAGGGATGTTTTCTATCGCGTCCGCGTTTGAACCATATAAAGCGGGTTGGTCTCCAGTCTGGTCATCCATGGTTGACTAGTCTACCTATGAACATGCCTTCCAGACTAGCCAAGCTGAACGAGGCTTACGTCAATTTACATCGTGTCAAGCTAAACCTGATACCGAAGCCTGAAGAGATAGAGAAGGTCAGCATGTTATCCATAGCCCAAGACCTGATAGAAGAGGTCTTTAGAGAGGAAATCAAGAAAGAACAAGAAGAATGGACAGAGAAGTACAGAGTTCAGAAGCAGAGAACAGCAACAACAACAGCAGCAGCAAGAACCAGACAGAGATTTTGTCGACTGCCGTGTGGGCACCAAAGAGTTCTCCTTCTCTTTCCGCAGAAGCAGGCCGTATCGTATAGGAAAGCCTGCTGCCAGACAGGGACGCAGTCTTAGTAAAAAAAGATTGCCATCACTCCCCGTTAACAGAAACAACAGCCCTTTTCAGGGCTACCCCAATACTCTCAAAAAGACATACTAATTCAATTTGCCAAAACAAATTTGTGTGTTTGTATGTTTAAAAAAAAATAGAAGTGTGTCTATAAGCACATCGTTTCTATGTCTTGTCGAAACGTGCATGTCTGTGTTTGTAAGTAAAAAAAGTTAACGTGAGTGTTTCTTTAAGGTCCGCACGTTTGATGTGATGGTAAGTTTTGGTGCCAGGGAATGTTTTCCTTCACGTCCATGCTCCGGGAATATAAAGCAGAGCACTCGTCAGTCTGGCTACCCATCGTTGACTCGTCAACATTAAGAATGAATAGCAGAATTGCTAAATTGCTTGAACTCCAAATGCACCTGGAGTATGCCAGGCGACTCCTGGATGAGCTGGCCATGGAGACCGTTGCAGAAAGTGCCAGACTTGAGGAAGAAGAGGAAAAAAAGAAGAAAGAAGAGGAGGGGCAGAATAAAAGAAAAGAGGGATCCTGCCTCACCTCTTCATGAAACCTCAGTGTGAGGTCAAACCTGAGGTGAGGACACAACAACCAGTACGACCACCTCAACCACAGCCACAACCACAGCCACAGCCACAACCTCTACCAGCAGCACAATTTATTCATCCACGGTTGTGGTATAGGAGAAGGAGGGAAGCCTTCACTATTCCAGAGACGGAAGACTGGGAGAGTGAAGCAAGTCAACCTCCCTCTGCGCTCCCAACCACACGTGTCAACTGAGAGAATGACTGGAGCCGACGTTGTGTGTGTGGTGCCAGGCCAGGAAGGTGTCACCATTAGCTAGGTGCAACTGGAGTTCAACGAAAAAACAGCCCTTCTCAGGGCTAACCAGATCTCTAGAAAAGAGACACTATTCAAGTTGCCAATTGATGTGAATGTAGAGTAGTGTGACTATAAACACTCACTCCTTTACTGTTGTGTGTGTGTGTGTGTGTGTGTGTGTGTGTGTGTGTGTGTGTGTGCATTCGCGTTGGTTGGTGTGGATAGTAAATAGGTGCGTGTCTTATGCATTCGCATTGGTTGGTGAGGATTGTAAATAGGTGTGTGTTTTATGCATTCGCGTTGGTTGGTGTGGATAGTAAATAGGTGAATGTTTTATGCATTCTCGTTCGTTGGTGAGGATAGTAAATAGGTGTGTGTTTTATGCATTCGCGTTCGTTGGTACAGCCAATCAAATCCGTCAATGATACACACCGCAATCAGGTAAAACCTAACATTATTTTAACTTCATTTATCTCATTTTAAAACTCTTATTTACCAATTATCTCAACTCACCTAAATCCCTTTCCAAACATTAAAATAAAACTATTTCTGAAATACCCTGACAAATATTAATCTAGATATCCCTTTTAATAATAGTAACATGCCCCATACTTCAACCACATAGGACTGTAACACTATACAGCATTTCAGGTTTCCCACACGAAAGTACTTGTCGTAGATCAGCGCCAAGGGCGTACTAAACAACCTTATAGAGGCGATATTGGCCATAAAATTAGGGAATATATTCGGTCAAATCGGAACGGTAAATTGACTATACTTTAAGCTACACTAATTTACCAACATCACTAACACACTGACGGACACTACTAGACAGAACAAACACCATGAAAAAGGAAGGATTAACAGCAACGAAGAAAAGGAGCAGCATTAAAGGGCGCAGGAAATAATGAAGAAACCAACCCAAGAAAGGAAATAAAGAATACAGATAACAAGATGAAGCAAAAATAAAGAAGATTTAAAAATAGAGACGATCAGGAGTAATATCCAAGAGAGAGAAGAAGGAGCAGAGGAAAGATGTAAATAACTTCCGAAATCTACAATTTGCCACACAGAAAAGATATAACTAACCAGATTGTCCACACAGAAAAGATGTAAATAACTATTCAGCCAAATTTGCCAGACAAACATCAAAGCAAGGGGTAGTCCAGGAAGCTCTACCACCTACCCCACAAACCCCGGTGCTTGTATCGAATCAAAGGTAAGGTACAGTCCAGGACACACACACACACACACACACCCCGCTGTCCCATAACAACCCCAACCCAACCCCCACCCCACCCCACCCACCCCACCCCGGACACGGACAAGCTCAAAGGCAAAGGACAGTCCAGGCGGCTCTGCCTGCTGTCCCACAAAATACAACTAAAGTCTTCGGTTTGGCTCTTCAAGACCAAAAATGCAATCGTGATCCTTTTGGACGGCAGCTCAAAACCTACAACCTAACATTAACTAAACGGTGATAAAATTGTAACGGATGGCCCACATACAGCTGATTGGGAAAATTTAGAACCATATAAGTACGCTAAGTACGCGAAATTCCAACACAACATTATATTCTAAATTCACAACTCTGCAATATTCGGTCAATTGCTCAGGTGGCTCACACAAAGTTGGTATAGGGTCACCCATAGGTATAACTGGGCACAATTCGATCGAAGTCTGCCCGGCTGAGATAAAGCAGGGTGGACTTGATCTTTGGTGGCGGATGGGGTGGGGGTTGCGGCCGCGGTAGGAGACCTGGTGGTGGGTCTGCGGTTTGGGAGCGATGTAGGTACGTCCACTTTATTAAGGGGATATGATGGCACCATGCTCATACCCCCAATAACACGGCACCGGAAAGGCCCAGCCTAGGGCCAAGCGCCCCCTTAAGGAGACCGTCGCCCAGCCTAGGGCCACAACCAATCGCAGAAGCACTGAGTGCATACGCGACTATAATCCGAATCGATCTGGCTTCATCATCTCACACATTCAAGATGGACGACGGGGAGGACGGACGTGCGCCACGCTGATGCTGAGTTCAACAAATACATTGAAGCAGGACTTCAAGGAGCACAAGAAAAACAACAAAACAGATGAAAAGGATACACAAACGGGATTTATCAAAGGATATAATCGAAATAGAGATTCCAGGACTACAAATAGCAATCTACACGCCAAGCACATGGCTGCAGCTGCAGGGGGTCACTCCCCAGAACAAAGGAACAAAGCAAAACTGACCATGGACTAGACTAGACAAACTGCACAACACACACATCGCGCAAGGTAAAGATTTCAATTTATAATTAACAGTACTACTATTTACATTAATTTAATTAATACAAAACGTAATCCTAGTTTAAAAGCCATTTATTCAATAAAATAGGACTTGCTTATCGCGCAAGGTGAGGAGTTCACTTCACAATTAACAGTGCTGATGTTTGCATTGAATTGATTAAATGCAAAACGTTGTCCTGGTTTGGGGGCCGTTTATTCAGTAAAATGGGACTTGCTTGTCGAGGGAAGGTGAAGGATTCGCCTTATTATTAGCAAGTTTGCTGTTTAAATGCTAAACTTGACTCTAGTTGGTGCACCGCTTATTCAGTGGCATTGACTGGCTTTTAAGCAGCAATGTCGCTTAACATAGGTGGCTGTATGCTGTAGGCGGCGATCGACACTGCAGGCGCATGGCTGCGGCTGCAGGGGATCGCTCCCCAGAACAGAGGAACAGGGAAAACTGACCACAAACTAGACAAACTACACAACACACACGTCGCGCGGGGTGGAGAAGTCATTTTATAATAAACAGTACTAGTATTTACGTTGGTTTTATTTAATACAAAGCTTAATCCTAGTTTAAAATGTCGTTTATTCAATAAAAATTTAAAATACTCAATATTAATTATTTCAGTTCACAAATTTTTGTTTACTAATTATTTTAATCCACTTTAATCCCTTTCAAAACATTAAATTAAGCTAATTCCGACATATCCTGTTCAATATTTAATCTAGGTATCAATAGCAACACTATAAAGTATTCAGCGCAGAACTTGATAACCCCCCCCCCCCGCAAGCCAATCGTATACACCAATCAATGAGTCATCTTATTACTGATATAAGACTCGCTACTAAACCGCTACTTGAATACATGCATATCGAAGTATACGGTATGGAATTTCGAGTTTCCCACACCAAAGTACTTGTCGTAAATCAGCGCTAAGGACGTACTAAAACACCCCTATAGGGGCGGTATTGGACATAAGGTTAGGGGATATATACGGTCTAATCAGAACGGAGAAACTACTAAAATAATAAAACAACCCAATCCATTATACTTCAAACCTTAATCCACTTCACCAATAGATAAAATAAGGAATGGAAAAAGATAAACCAAACAAACAAACAGAACTACAAATACATATTTTTTTTTTATTTTTTATTATTTTTTATTTTTTATTATTAAATTAAAAACTACACTAATCTACCAACATCACTAACACACGGACGGACATTACTAGACTGAACAACTGCAGAAAAGATGAACAACTTGCCAGTTCGAAAAAGATATAAATAACTTCACAACACAATTTGTCTGACAAGCATCAAAGCAAGGGGCAGTCCAGGACGCACTAAAAGGATAAATATTTATAACAGAAGAAGCTAATAAAGAAGACATAAACTATACGCCACTGGAGTCTATCACCAAACGATAGACAGAAAACAGGAAAATGTACAGAGAAAAGATGTACATCACCACGCAATCGCAATCAGCTACTTCCGAACATGTACATTGCCACCCATCAACAACTTGCCAATTTGAAAAGATCAACTTGCCAATTCGAAAAGATATAAATAACACAATTTGCCAGACAAGCATCAAAGCAAGGGGCAGTCCAGCCCGCACTACCTGCTGCCCCACAAACCCCCCACCAACCCCACCGGACAAGCATAGCATACCCCGGACAAGCGTACGGACACCACCGGACAAGCATAGCATACCCCGGACAAGCGTACGGACAGTAATAAAGGCAAGTGGCAGTCCAGGGAGGCCTACCTGCTGCCACACAAACCCCGATCCCCACCGGACAAGCATAGCATACCCAGGTACGGACAAACTCAAAGGCAAGGGGCAGTCCAGGGAGCTCTACCTGCTGCCCCACAAAAACCCTACCGGACAAGCACAGCGAATCCATATCGAGCGGCAATTAATCCTCGCAAGAAGGAGGTATTGCAGAGCACAGCTCGACATGGACAACCAAGGGTCTTCAATTTGGCTCATGAAGTCCCGACACAAACCAACCATGATCCTTTCGACCCCTCGTCAAAAAAAAAACAACAAAAAAACAAAAAAATATCCAAACACATGCACCAATTACGGCTAATTATTAGGAACGGCACACCTCCCTCCAGACTGGCAAAGAATTTCGGAAAACGGACACGTACACTATGTACACAAAATTCAAATTTAATCTATACCCAACACACCAAATTCATAACTCAGCAAACCTTGATAAATTACACAGGTGGCTTACACAATACTGGCATAGGGCAGTCCACTAGTACAACTGGACTACATTTGACACTAAAACCGGCCCTGCCGTTGGGCAGGGGCGCCTTGTGGCTGGAATTGGTTGTTCCTTGGATGGCTGTCCCCTTGGCCCTTTCGTGTCGTTTCTGAGCTGTCTCCCTTCCGGGTCTCTTTCCGCCTCTTCCTCGTTATCTGCTCGCTGCTGGATATGTGATCTGAAAGCAAACTAGGGGGTTATGATGGCACCATACTCATATCCCCCAGGAGGATGTGAGGGCACAATACTCACACCTCGAAGGGCCCAGCCTAGGGCTCTGAGAGGCAGTGGTGGCACCATACCCACACCTCCGAGGGCCCAGCCTAGGGCTATAACCAGTCGCGAAGCACAGAGTGCATATGCGACTATAATCCTTCAGTCAGTCAGTCAGTCTGGCTACCCACGTTGACTAGTCAACACGTATCAAGATGGAAGTATTTAACCAATTAAAAGACAGTTGGTATTGGATGATGGATGGATCATACATACTGGATAGGCTTGAAAAGGAATGGAGGTTCCCAGGCAGCCAAGACTTGGTGACCAGATTGAAAGTAGCCAGTTTTGACTTACAAGGGATGATAGTGGAGGAAGTGGAGAAGTTGAGAGGCTTTATACAACTTAAATATGTAAGAGTGGGAACTTTGAAACAAGTGATTGATATTGTTATAGAAGTTAGATGTTATTTGGAAGACATATTCCATTTAACCGAGTGGCCTTCTGTCAAAAAAGGCTTAGACGGATTAAAGAAAGGAGAAGAGATTATGAAAAAGGTAATGGGAGAAGAGGTGAAGAAAATAAAAGAGATATGGACAAAAGAGAGAAAGGAGAAGGAAAACCAAAAAAAGAAAGAGGACTTTGAAAGACTGAACATTAACTGGATGAAAATACAGAAAAAATTTAGAGACATGGGACATCCAGACTGGATTCCAGACGAAGAAAAGAAAAAGACGAAGAAAGGAATCATTGGAAAATTAAGAAGCTGTTGGAAGAACTGGAGACAATAGAAGCAAAAAACCAAAGGCCCTTTTCAGGGCCACTCCACTGCCTCGAAAAGATATTTATTTTCACTTTACCTAAAAAAAAATTTTATTCGATTGTATAATTTATCTTTTAACTCACCAAAACATTATTCTCTTACCTAAAAAATTTTGTTAGTCGATTTTATAATTTGTATATGATAGATTGATGTTCATTAATCCATGGAAAAAAGCGAATATATAAAACATACTATAGTATACTATACTATTCACTGACACGAACGCGAATGATTCGTGTTTGTATATAGAAATGACACAGGTGGCATGACGTCACGGTACTTGCTACATTGTTGCAACTGTCCAGTACCGTGACGTCACCCTACCTGTTCCATTCCTCTTGTCCCTGTACATTCCCTATGTTAAATTTCGATTGACGCTATACAGTCCCAGGGTGTGCTTTTGACGCTATAAATCGTGACGCTATACAGTCTCGGGGAGGGGGGAGGGGGTCTGTAATGCTAATTTCCATTGACGCTATTCTATACCACTACACTACTCGTGTACATGACTATCTCCCATTTCCTATTTGTACTATGCTTGGATATTCGACCAAATGGGAAATAATCAAAACAACATTTAGCAAGTGTGTTTGCAGTGTTATTTTCAAATGACATGCATTCGCAGTTGTTTCCAAATATGTAATTATTGTATTTATGTACCGTTTATGTATGTAATTACTAATGTAGGTAAGCAGTTATATGTACCGTTTATGCATGTAATTACTCATGTCGGTAAGCAGGTATATGTACCGTTTATGTATGTGATTACTTACATCAGGACAAAATTTTTGAGTAAAAGTATTAAGATTGAAATTTTCTCTAAATTGTATTAAAAGTAATTTTTCAATAAATTATATTGAAAGTAATTTTCCACTAAAATATATTGAGAGTAATTCCTTCTCTTAGCAAGAAATGAGAAGAAGGTTATGATGAAAATCATTTCATAACACTTTTGTCGGTAAGCAGGAATGCACACGGTGAAGAATAACTACTCTCCTTTTCACTAAAGCTCCTTCTTTTAATTTTCATCATCTGAATATAGTTTAACAATCCTCATTTGATGCAGAAAACGGTTAAGTTCAACTATGCAATGAAAGCAACATTTCGCGATGTATTATATTTGTAATATGTATTTTGTTTCAACAAAAGCTATTTGAGACGACATAAACAATAAACGTCCTGATAAGACAGTGGTAAAGTTGCAGATATACAAGACCGCATACCTGCATAAATTGTCAGTTAAGTGTATGAAAGGAAACCAGAGATAGCTATTTTTTAAATATTATAATCTCGTGGATCTAAAATCACTAGACTGTTTCTAGGTACTATTTCTTCAACAACTCGATGTATACAAATCGTTGGACAGTTCCAGTGGCCTAGTGGTTAGAGCGTCAGCCTCGGATGCGGGAGATCTAGGGTTCGAACCCCGGTCGAGTCATACCGAAGATTTATAAAAATGGTACTAACAGGTCGAGTCATTCCGAAGATTGATAAAAATGGTACTAACAGCTGCCTCGCTAGGCGCTCAGCATTAAGAGGTTAGTGTTAGGACTGGTCGGCCTGATGTCAGGATAATGTGACTGGGTGGGACATCATGCTACATGTCGGCGGCATGATGCCCCAGTGCTAGACAACTGCCACGCTGCAGATATAGTAGATATATGACTGAAAAATTGTTAAAGCTACGTTAAAAATCCAAATCTCTCTCTCTCTCTCTCTCTCTCTCTCTCTCTCTCTCTCTCTCTCTCACACACACACACACACACACTACAGTATAAAAGCAAACGAATCCAGCCCAACTAAAAGGCAAAAATCATCTTGTCCTGTTTATTTTAAATAAAAATTGGGCAATAACTCTTGCCTATTACCTCCCCTTTATACCACCTGGGATTGCCAGTTTTTTAGCTTCGCTGCACTAGAGAGTACGCGCCGTACAGTTATCCTCCGACAATCCAGCGTACAACACTTTTGAAAAGAGTTGAATTTGGTCAGAAGATGATAATCGACAAGGGACATTGGCTGCCCGAATGGTAGATATTAGGGTCATTAACAAACGCATCGGAATTAGAGCATTTAACGCATTGATGTAGATCGTGTACAAAGAATTGAGTGTGTAACGTAGCTTAAGCAATTTTTTAGTCATATCGCTATAAGATGTATACAGTGTGGCAGTTTATAGTGATGTCTAGCAATGGGGCATCATGCCGCAGACATACAGCATGATGTCCCACCCAGTCATATTATCCTGACACTAGGTCGACCATGTCACTAACACAAAGCAAGACAGCTGTTAATACCATTTTTATAAGTCTTTGGTATGGCTCGGCCGGGGTTCGACCCCGCGACCTCCCGCATCCGAGGCGGACGCTCTAACCACTAGGCCACCGGAACAGTCTACAAAGAATAGAAGAAGGATGGTCATAAAATGGAGCCATTCCGTACGCCACATTGTACCTGTTCTAATACAGACGAGTGATTTGTAATACTACACTCTGAATCCCGTTTGTTAGGTAAGTAAGACTAGAGCAATCAATGTGTAATAGTTGAAAATTTATGGAATGCTAATTCCTTCCAAAGAATATCCTGGTCAAAGATGTCAAAGGCCTTTCTTACCATCTATATTTACAACGTCAATCATTTCACCGACCCCAATAGCGTATAGATTCGTGTATTGGTTTAGTCATGGCAGTGTTGCAGGGTGACTTTGTCAGAATCCTGATTGAGGTAGAAGTAGTCTATTATATTTACTGACGTATTGAAATAGATGGGTAGAACTGTGTTTCTCAATTATTTTTTAATCGATGGTCAAGAGCACATTCGTCTATGATTTGATCAGTCATATTTGGGTCAGCCTTTATGAATAACAAAAACTTTAGGTTGCTTCTAGGCATCATGGAATACACTCGTTTTTAAACAATGATTAGTGAGAGAAGGAGCCTTCAAAATGCACAGGAAGCAGTCATATTTTAGCACGTATCAGGTCTGGTTCCTTAATACCAAGACCAACATGACTTTTACAAACTTCATGAAAATGGACAGAGAATTTAGGTATAACAAATTCAGTATCAAAAGATACACGTTCTGCTAAAAATTCAGACACGGAGAAAGCGTCATGTGGGGTGGAAATAACGGCTTCATTCGGGCGATTACTGATAAATAACAATATGCATTCGTCCTATTTGCAATATCATTTTTATTATGCATGGTTTAATATTTTACTTAATTTCATGAAGGTTTTAGAATAATTCGCTGGGTTCAAATCTTTGAAATGTTTCCAGATGAGCTTGATGTTCTTTTCATTGAAAGCTAAGCAAGAGAAACATTTTCCATTAGATTCCTTAATAAGAGATTTTATCCTATTTCGCCGAATGTTCGGAATGAATACCAACAGTCTCCAATGTCCTGATATAACGCAATCATACAATCTAGAATGTCTTTGAATGAGTTCACAATGACAAGAAATAGTGTATCAGTCCAAAAGTGAATGAGCACTTTAGCAATTCCAAATAATAAGTTTAAATAAATAATTCTTCTAGAATTATATCTGAAAGAAACTATAAACTCTGATAATATGAGGATTCCCGAAACAATTACTGAATGTGTGGGAGAAAGTCATGGAGCAACGGCACATATTTAAATCGGAATTAGTCAAGTGTACATATTTGCTGTCATTGTTTCCAGCCACAAACAAAATGACTATGTTATGAACTCAGATCCAGTTTTGATCCAGGTTTTACGCAGAGACCGTCAATAGTCCGCACCTGAAAACTCGGTTTTCAGTTTGGTGTTATTTCAATGTGGCGTTGTACAGGAGTTGTCACATTTTAGTTGCTTTGAAACTGCTGATTTATGATCTTACATTGACTGTTTTTCAGGTTCATACACTGATATAATTTGGTCACACGCTGACTGAATTTGATCTTACATTCACAGTATTTTGTTTCATACATTGACTGAATTTGATCTTACATTGACTGGTCTTTTGCTTCCTACACTGACTGAATTCGATCTTACATTGACTGTTTTTTCTGCTGTTTCATACACTGACTGAATTTGATCTTACATGGACTGTTTTTTTTTTTTTTTTTTTCATACATGACTGAAATTAGTCATACATGCCTTTTTTTTTTAATTTTTTTTTATTTTTTTTTGTTTATACATTGACTGAATTTGATCTTACATTGATTGTTTTTTGTGTCATACATTGATATAATTTGATCATACACGGACTGTATTTTGGTTTAGTTCTCAGACTGAATGTGATCATACACGGACCTTGATCATAAACTGACTCAATGTCATCATATACTGACTCAATGTGATCACACACTGACCTTGATCAATCACTGACTCAATGTGATCGTACACTGGACTCATTGTGATCGTACACTGAATTGATCATACACTGGCTATATTTTTGGTTCTTACACTGATTGTATTTGATAAATGTGCTGAATTGTTTTGTGCGTCTCAGTTTGTACATTTGACACTACAGTTAGAATGAAGTCTACTGTTTTAGAAAAAGAAAAAAAAAATCATTTACAGCTTCTTTTTTTTCCCAAGGCTTCACTAATAACAGACACTGATATCTCTTGTATGTGGGTATCGTTGAAAAAGAAAATTACTTTGTAATGGTACGAACTCCTTTTTCACTGCTCGTAAGAGCAGCTTGTTTTGCAGTCTCATTATTTGCATGAAATTAAAAAATGCGTCCTGAAACACTGAAAATTGATCTCCAGGCCCTGCAAATAATAATGGAACTGTTCTGGTTAAAATTTCCTCACTTTTGGGGGGTATATTTTAAAAGTAATTGAGAGAAACAGACAGAGACACGGAGAGACAAACAGAGGCACGGAGAGAGACGGACAGGGAGAGACACATGGAGAGCAACTATAAACAACTGGTTCGGTACTTTTCATTTCAGATGACAAAGATAGCGGGAGATTACGATTTTATCCTATACCCTGACGTCAAATGCATAGCAGAATTTGTACGCAAGCCGCAACACTCGGCTACTGTAAGGTCACCGTCTGTAAAGATGAGCCAAAGTTTGCAGAAATGAAGAAATTTGAACTTATAAAAAAAACACGGCTACTTCTCACCTAGTAAAATGAAAGAATACAGCTTTGAAAAATTGGACAGAATTATCAATGATCTAAATTTCAAACAAAGTAGGAGAATATACCGTACTTTTTTCAGTTAGTGCTTAATATTTCCTATTTTGTTTAAAAAAATGACTGATATGAAATGTTATGGTATGCCATTAAATTTATTGCTATAACAGTGGATTCAGACAATTGTAACAAGCTGAAATGCAAGTATTACATATTTCAAAATGCCTATAATGTCTACAGTAGCATAACTTGAAGAGGAATGCATTACTTTCAAACTTTTCACATCCTATATAATGTATAATTGATTTTATAATTGTGTTCGTAATTTATTTGGCAAAGAATAAATAAAGTTTTGCTCGAGAGTGAGACCGTACTTTATTGTTAAACAACATACAGGCTTTGCTTTTGATATATGCTGAAAATAGGTTCACTGCAAGTCTGATTTATGAACATTTAAGTTACACTTATCGATGGTAGTATGTAAGATACCGGCAGAGTTTATTATCTTCAATATGCTTACATACCCAGCCTTGCACATTTAAATGCAAATTTCAGTTAAATGAGTCTATCGGATGCAGTGTTTCCTTTGCATGGATCTGCTTGCACTTTACAGATGAGACCACGAGTTCGGTAGGAGACTATTAACATATCATCTAGATGTGTATGACCGAGCGGTTGTTACAAAAGGCTGCATCTCATGGCCTGTAGCTATTATTATTTCCTTAACGAAATGTATTCACTTTTTTTTATAAATCATTTTGATTGTTCAGACGATTTCAAAGTTACAATCACACAATATTTCAATTATACATCTACATTTATGACTATGTGACTGCTTTCTTTTCAGAGGAAATAATTTTTCTTTTCTCATTTAGATAATAAAATGTTTCATACGCTTTTGTATAGAACACAGATTTCAAATATAATGTGACCCTTACGGGTTTTGCTGATATACATGCAATTTCTGCAGCTTGAGAAATGCACACTGCATTCGATGCGAGTGATTGGCTTCATCTCTTGTCTTCTTATCATTTACAATTTTATGCACAATTCAACTTTTAATTTATGATGGTAAAGTACTGATTATACTTGCTATTAAAATTGTGTTAATTACGCTCGAGGAGATAAAAATTGATGTGTTTATCGGAATTATACTTTTTCTTCCAGGTCTGTTCAGGAATCCGTCAAGCACATCTTTCACCATTTTGTATGACGTCGGTGCCGGAATAAAGTTGGAGGTAGATCTTGTTCCAGGTCTACATTTCGATGGCTGGCCCAAATGCAACGCTATCAGAATGTGGAAACCAAAATGGGATACTAGCATAGATCTGGCGGAACTGAAGCAGGAGTATTTTTGTGTAGCGTGAGAACATCCAAATGATTGGTTTCCGTCTAACTCTGACTTGTATGTCTTCATATGTGTCTTTTCTTTCCCTCTGCTTGCCTGCTTTCAAGTCTGTACATGGAACATTCTGTCTTCTTGATTACATTTAATTGTTTCTTTTCTTTGCTTGGCTATTTTTATTAAGTGAATGGGATGCTCGAGAAGTTGCAAAAGTACAAGTCTACCTGAAAAGTGTAGTAATTTACCTCAAATGTATAGAGCTGTAGAAATGTACGTGTATAATGCCACTTACTGCATGCAATCTCGATAGCTTATTGGTTTATGGTAGATTATTGATGAATCTCCAGAACCGTGTTAACCAGGCACACTTATTAGCAATGTATCGTTTGTAAAACCAAAGTTCTTCTTTAGAAAATTGTATCACTTTGTACATGTTATATTTTAGGTTGACAGTCAAACTTTATACAGTTTAGATAAAATAAATGTTGTTATCAAATATTGAATTTATACATGTTACATAGTGCAACTGTCTTGATATCTTTCCATTAGCGCAGTAAACGCCCTTCTTGTCAGACAAGCTTAGCACCAGAAGCGATTATCACCTAACTGCTCACGCATCGCCTGGGGCAAGATGAGGTAGTGGCAGCTTGGAATTTTTAATAAACAACAGCTAGCTTATCGTGTTTGATATATGGAGTTTGGAAATTTATCAGTTTGTAGTACAATACAATCATTTTAAGAATTCATGTGTGTGTGTGTGTGTGTGTGTGTGTGTGTGTGTGTGTGTGTTTTATGACATAAATTGCCAATAAAAGTATAATACTAATGCCTGATACAGCGCTTTAATTTAATTTATGTAAGATTTTCTTTATCAGTCGACGAGGTTCTTGATGGACATATATTATGGAGGGAGTCCTTTTCTCACACGGAAAAGTTGCTATGGAAACACGCAGATGGCGCGCGCGACCCACCTACATTTCGAAAACCTGTCCTGAAGGCTCTCAAATCGCTTCTGTCGGAGTGCAGATCTGAAAACACGGACATCAAGCATCTATCCACTTTTCATCTCCGTACATTCATGCTTCATGAATTTGACAGAAACCCAAGAGACAAAGATTGGGATAAACGTGACATGAGTACATGTCTCGTAAACGCAATAAAAAAGAACTTAGGAATGTTCTAAATAATAAAGTCCTCATGAATTATTTTGTCCCGGATCACAATGTTCTGACTAAAGTCCCAGAGAAAGTGGCTGCTGTTTTTATAGCTTACCTTAACCAATCTCTAAGCCCGAAAAGAATTCAGCAAAAGTAATTACAAACAAGTACACGATTCACATTTGTTGCAAATACTGTTTGGTATTGATTAGACACAGCCATAAGTAGAATTCCTTACTGGGATAGTTAGCATTTCACCAAGCCTGCATTTTACGCTTTGCTGTAACTTTTGTGTGTACATCGGCCATTCATTACGCCTTGTTGTACTGTTGTTTTACAGTCGTTTGCTTAAGCTTTGTTGTCATTGTTGCTTGATATTTAAATTATTGGCGCAAAGTATTTTCTATTTTCCGTAAAATTTACTAGTTTCTATGAAGCCTTGATTTCCTGGATATTTTAGAGGTATGATGTGCCTAAACAATCCTTACCTTTTGCATAATTCCGTTTTTCTTTATAAATAATAGTTATACAACCCCCTACCACATTTCATAATAAACATACATGTATCTTTATTTGAGAGGATTCATTTATTTAAATTATTCACTGGAATAACAAAATGCTCATTAATACTTCTTAGACTAAAATATGATTTTGGGATTATTATGAATTAATTTAGGGACATTTTAGATTATATCATTGTGATATATCAAGACCGTTGTCATCGCCACATTCCATGATACTAGTGCATCAACACATCCAAAAGTAAACATTCATTCGAAGCAAAACTGGAATTTATTTGGAAATCTATACAGTTTCGACTCTATGGTCATAAACTAAGTAACATAAAAAGCAAAACCATCAAGTTTTGTAAAACTTAACAAACAATTTAATTATCAATATTATAAAATGAAAATTTAAAAAGAACTTACAGTAATGTGAATTTATTTCAAAATAATCCTGAAATTATTATATTAATGTCCAAAAGAAATAAATGTTTTGCATAAATTTCAGATCGGCGAATATATTGGTTCGCCAATAGTCCTGACGTGTCCAGAACTCATTTGAATAATTCACAATAGTCC
>JAECUM010066344.1:0-19137 GCA_016617855.1 Megalonaias nervosa | reverse complement strand
GAAAAATTGCTACAGCATTTTCCGGTTATGATAACAGTTAGAAATTTGATAATCAAAATGTTTTAGCAAATTTTAACTCAGCAAATTTATTTCATCGTTTGCAACCTGTTACATCAAAAGAAATTGCAGCTCACAAAAGTATCAAACTAATTGTACAATATCATGTTACTTTAACAAAGTTACATGCAATCGAAAAAGATATAATTGACACTTTTTGAAAATACAAATTTCGACAGCGAAATTTCAGAACCATATCTAACAGCTAAATCACGAAAAATATTAACTGGAACAAATATTTCCTCTGTCTCAGATGAAATACACCAAGAAATAAATAAAAAAATTGGAGGAATTTACTGCATCAGGATCTGGCTGGAAATGTGTGATGATAAAGAAGGTTTTATTTCACACAATTAAATATAACGTACTTCGTGGTAGTTCTTACGTTGATCTCCCTCAAAAAATTAAAAACAAAAAATGTTGCATAAATGTCAGAAACAATGATAACGAATTCTACCGTCCGGCAATTTTTTTCTGCGAAACATCCTCAGAGTGATCACAGCGATCGGGTTGAAAAATATTTGCCGTACAAAGACGAGCTAAATTTTAGTGGAATAATTTTTCCTCTAGCAGAAAATCAAATACCAAAGTTTGAAAAACAAAACAATGGAAAAGAAAATGTTTACCCAAGATATATCTCAGAAAATGCTACACAAAAGACAATAAATTTATTATTTTATAAAAGACATTATTGCTGGATAAAAAACTTTAATGGCCTAGTTGGCAGACAATATAATAAAAATAAAAAAAGAAATATTTCTGTTACAGATGTTTACAAGGTTTTTCTAAAGATGAAAACTGCAAGAACATCTCAAATACTGTGTCAACGTTCAAAGAATAACCATGCCAGGAGAGAAAGAAAACGTGCTGAAATTTAAAAATTATGATCATAAGTTAAGTATTCCTTTTGTTATTTATGCTGATTTCGAATGTCTACTTGTTCCTGTGATCGGTGCAGAAAATGACCCGAATAAATCAAGTACAAGAAAAATACAACAACATATTCCTTCTGGAGCAGCTTATAAAGTAGTTTGTTGTGCTAAAGATAATATTTCAAGTCCAGTAAAGTTATACAGATGTAAAAGTGGAGAGTCTGAAAGTCCGGCCGTGTGGCTACTAAAACATTTAATAAACGAAGTTAATAAGATCTCTAACAGATTATTCAAATCAGCTACAATGAAAGTAACATCCAAACAACAACTTGATTTTGATAATGCAGTTGATTGTCATATCTGCGAGAAGTTACTAGGCGATAATAAAGTGCGAGATCATTGTCGTCTGACCGGTCAGTATCGCGGAGAGGTTCATAACAGTTGCAATTTGAAATTTCATGCTCCAGATTTTATTCCTGTAGTTTTACATAACCTTCGCGGCTATGACAGTCATATCATTGTAGAAGCTCTTGGCAAGGAGGAAATTAAATCTAAACTAAAATTAAATAATACAATAAAATGTATTCCAAACAATTTTGAAAAGTACATGTCCGGATAAAGACAAATTTTACTCGCAACTCAAAAATGCAAATATTACAGATGACGAGTACAAATATGCACAAGATATTTGGAATAAATTTAGTTGTAAAACATTTGGTGATTATCATGATTTATATTTGAAAATAGATGTATTACTAATAGTAGATGTTTTTGAAAGTTTTCGTCAAGTTAGTCATAAAAATTATGGACTAGATCCTTGTTGGTATTATTCTGCTCCGGGACTATCGTGGGACGCTCTTCTAAAAACAAGTAAGATAGAATTAGATTTCTTGACAGATGTTGATATGTTTAATTTTATTGTAAAAGGTACCAGAGGTGGAATTAGTGTTATAACAAAAATATATGCAGTAGCTAATAATAAATATCTGAAAAAGTATGCTAAAAATCTCCCATCAAATTATATTATTTACCTAGACTGTGTGAATTTGTATGGATATGCAATGTAAGAGCCGATGCCGTGCAATAGATTTCATTGGATAACTCCAGATCATTATCTTAAAGAAACTGAAAAAAAAATCTTCCAGAAGATAATTTATATTTTGCTGAAATTGATCTAGATTATCCTAATTCGTTACATGATCTACATAACGACTAGCCGTTTTGTGCAGAGTCTATGATAATAGATTATAGTTCACTATCACCTGAACAACGAGCAACGACAACAGCAAAAAAATCGATTCTTAATAAGTTAGTTATAAATTTGTTAAATAAATGAAATTACGTGATACATTGCACAAATTTAAAACAAGCAGTAGATGCTCGATTAATTCTGAGAAAAGTCCATCGTCTACTAAAATTTAATCAATCGAGGTGGATGTCAAATTATATTGGCTTAAATACGAAACTTCGTGCTGTGGCAAAAACTGACTTTGAGAAAAACTTTTTCAAGTTGATGAATAACTCGGTGTTCGGTAAGACAATGGAAAATATTTGGAGAAGAGTCAACATCGAGATTGTAAACGATATAAATCGCAGAAATAAATTAGTTAATGGTGACGGTTTTGTCAGTATGAAAATATTTAATGAAAATCTTGTTGCTATACAACGACGAAAGACAAATTTAAAGTTAAATAAACCGATTTATGTTGGTGCCGCTGTGCTTGATATATCAAAATGGCTGATGTACGATTTTCACTATAATTTTACCAAAAAGCAGTGGCCAGATTCAGAATTGTTATTTACTGATACAGATTCGCTAGTTTATAATATAAAATGTGAGGATGTCTATCAAGATATTTATAAACACCTTAATTATTTGATTTATCAGATTATCTAGAAAGTAGTGGATTTCATGATGATGCAAAGAAAAAAGTTATTATCAAAATGAAGGACGAATTTATGTTTGTGCCAGTTAGGGAAGTTGTTGGACTAAGAAGTAAAATGTATGCTGTAATTTTAGATGATAATAAACTGACGAGAAAAGCGAAAGGTATTCCTCGTGGGTATATAAAAAATGTATAAAATTAATGATTTTAAAGCAGCGCTAAACAATAATGCCAGTTTTATCAAAACAAACGTTATCAGAACAAATCATCACAAACTTGAAACAGATACGATTATTAGACGAGGACTAAGTAATTTTTGACGATAAGAGATCCTGTGAGGACGGTATTAATACGCTATCTATTGGACATTACACCAGTACCAGCAGTGACATATTTAATTAATTTTGTCTAAACTTTAGAAATAATGTTCGAAAATTTAACATTAGTCGATGGAGTTAATAGCAAAATCAAACAAAAAAATTGTTTGTCAATGACCAGCAATTATCACTTGAATTTAATGATGAATTTTCAGGCATTTGTTTTAGTAAATTTGATAGAATAAAACTCTTGCTTATTAAATCAGATGACAGTAAATATTTTAATTATCTTGAAAATTTGCGAGACGAGCTTATACTGAAATACAATAATTTTCATGATCCGATCAGCCAGGAAAAATATACCAAAATAAATATTGACTTAAACGGGTCAAAAGTTTTTGTAAAAGGTAGCAAGTATCTTCTCAGTAAGTTAGCAATAAAATAATTATTTGAATGTCATCGAAAAACGGAAAAATTGAATTTTATTTATATAAATATGACGATAAATCATATTTAATAGCAGCCGTGGATACATTAGTTATTTGTGAAGAAATATAACTCTGTCTGTCTTATTTATGTTTTGAAAGGGAGATAATACTGTCTTCCAGCTAGTGTATAGGTCGTCTGTGTTTATATCGGACATAATATATAGTATAGCTAATGCAGGGCATTTGTCAATTTCCAGACTCTGAAAGTCTGTCTGTCTGTAAGGTGCTGTATCAATGAAAATCGTCTGGTATGAAATATTATAGTAATTTTATAACCTTAGGATGAAAAATAATATCTTTCACAATATAGTCTTTATGAAACAGGTGTTCCGTATTGATTTCCTCGGTAGTTTGGGACAATACAGAGGCGAAATGTAGAGCATTTATCGATTTTCAGACTGCGGATAAGTCTGTCTGTAATAAGGCGCTGTGTTAGGCTTGGATGATTTAGAGTATTTATCAATTTCCAGACTGTCTGTAATGTATAAAGCGCTGTCTTTTTATAATAACGTTTTTTAAAATCAAAAAAATTTAATGCAAATCTCATAGGAATTTTCTGTTAGGTAACCATGAAATAATTTCTCAAACATATATTTATAACTGAATTTCATGACTTAGTTTTAGAATGCTGCATTCTGATACAGAGGACTGGAGTTCGGTTCCCGTAACAGACGTAGGCTCTGGAATGTCAATTTTTCTAAATGACTGGGGGTTCCGTGCCCCAAAAGATCAATATACACCTCTCATCACGTTAAACAACGTGGTGGGTGCTGTTTTGCACTCGCCCCGGGTTTGATTTGGGGGAGGTGTACATTAAATCTCAAAAATAAACAGCCGGGTGATGAAAGTTTGTAAGCTTGTGACCTCACTAAAGGGAATATACCCTACAAAGGACATTCAGAAAGAATGTTCTCCGGACAAAAATGCCTAATAAGGTGCCTGTGGGCCATAAGAAAGGCCTTAACCAATAAAGAGTGCCTGTGGGCTATAAGAAAGGCCTTAACCAATAAAGAGTGCCATAAGAAAGTCACCAATGGAGGAATCTTAGGACCGTATGGTAAAGGCTTTACTGGTGATGAAGGGACCCTGTGGAATGGTAGACCGATTATCATTGCTGCTGTTTATTTTTTGTGAAATATATTAGTATTCGATATCTAAACTCTTCGATAAAATCATAAATTCTATTTCAATTAAAGTAACTTGAAATTCCGGATTGCTATTAATAATATCTACAACATCTCTCATAAGTTGCATATCCACCGGTCGATTAATTCCAGTTTCCATGTAGTAAAATAAAGCTAAACAGCTTTTAAAAATTTCACTCGGCAAATAAAATATACGCAGGAAATTGTTAATATGGTTTTTCATAGCAAATTGGCTCCATTGTAACAACGTAGAAAATATTGTCAAGATATTCCATAAAATCGCCTATGTCATCGTTGGTAATTTCAAAGCCTGATAGCATGTCAATTACTTCATCAAATCTATTTACTTCCATAATATCTATAGTAATTTATATATCCAATTAAAACTTTTTCAGTAAGTTATAGTACTAGATGTTTAGAAATATCATTATCAAATAAAGCATCAACCTTGTTGTCAATAAATGTCATTGGATCATCTGTCCAACCTCTTATTCGTTCGTCATTTTCAGTTGCGAATAATCATACTGATCCATATTTGAGTGATAAATGATGACCATTTTTTTAATTCAATCGCTTATTATTTTAGGTGCTATGCCAGTATATCTTGAGGCTGATTTGATTGAATTAAATCTTTTAAAAAATCTGTTTGTTAGATCAAATCCAACATGTCGTATTGATGGCGGATAACAAGACATTTTATATAATATTTTATTCCTTAAATAGAAATAAATCTAAAGTTCGGGAACCTCTTTCCACCTCTCCAAATTTGGGGGGGGGTTCTGGTCTAGGATCCTCTTTGGTTTAGGAACCTCATCTTCTCATACTACTAGTTATACATATATTGCTTACTGATGTTTGAGGTCAAGGTCTATTTGTACTGAAATTTTAGTTGGTTCTGGAAGAGAACTTGTGATCCACATCCTGGTCATCTTATTGTGTTTATTTGTATATAAGGTTATGGTCATCAAAATTATTCCTTCCTACTCTAAGTTTATTCTCTAGAATCATTATTGGTTGTATTCAGATATAATTTGAGAGGAATCTTTTATTTAAAAAAAAATATTCATTGGAATTGTAATGTGCTCAATGACATTTTCGACCAAATCATTATTTGGGGATTATTGTAAATGCATTCAAGGACATTCTGGATTAAGTGAGTATGGTTCGTCGAGATTGTTGGTACATCAGTGCATTTAATACTGTAATTCATTTGGACCAATCCAAACTTTTTAACTTGTGATAGAACTTTTAGGATTATTTGAGATTTAATTCACAATACTTTAAGTTCCTTTAAAATTTTCACTTTGTATTTTAGGAAAATAAATTATTTTTTGAATTTTACTAAACTTGTTCGTTTTGCTTTTCTCTGTTACTTACCTTAAGACCATGGAGTAGTGTTATTTTACCAATAATAGTCTATAGTACATTGTACATGATAATGATGAATTCTACATCAATCTAGCTGAAGCATTAACATGCTCAGACCAACATGTATAGACAAAAGGATGTACTGCATGAACCTTGATTTCACGATTTTTGTCAGTTTTAGTAATTTTATTGTTTCTCAATAAAACAAACTATATAAATTCTGCACAAAGGTGAATGTTCTGTTTTTAAATAACATTTCACTACTAAATTGCCGATTCAAGTTAAACATTATTACGTTATTTCATTTCATTATTTACAAGAAGCCATTATTACGTGTACAATCGGGGTTTTAATTCCTTAAATGCATATTTGAACTCCTCAACTTACACGGGAAATAATGAGAAATATTGTATTTAAGAATATATATATATATATATATATATATATATATATATATATATATATATATATATATATATATATATGTGTGTGTGTGTGTGTGTGTGTGTGTGTCACATTTAAATCCAGGATGAAACTTAATAATATCTCACATGGTCCGAATCAGCCCAGCATTTGGTTATAATGTGATTTACAGACAGTAAAAATCGAGTAAACGGTTGGAAAGTGTAGCTTCCAGCGAGAGGCACTCACAATGGGTTTTCGCGCGCGAGGCGCTCATGTGCAAATACCGCGTTCGACTTGACTGGACCCATACGGTAGCCGCGGAGATTTACTCGCGTGTGCAGCAGGGACAAAGTCATGTGGGTAGAAGGCGTTGACCCTGATCGACAACAAAAATCTAGAGCCCCTTATTACACTACTCATCTATTACTTTATATCATTACATATTGTAAATGAATGGCTAATGTATGAGTTATGTCACATGCGACTTACGAATGCGCTACTTTTTCTTTTAATGAATAACATCATCAGTGATTTATAATTTAACCAGATTTGTATAATAAACATATACAGTGAAACTCCTCAAAACTGAAATCCCAGTATACCGGAATCAACTCGAGACTGAAAATTTTGTTGGAGTCCTGAATTTCTTCTTCTTTAATATCATTTCTTTCGTGTGAACCGACACCTGTCAACTCCGAATAATGAAACAAATTTCGATCCCAAATTTCAGTTTATGCACAAAAAACCCAAATCCCGATTAAAACCGAAGCTGACTTTAAACTTGGAACTGTATTTTGGCTGCTATAATTCTGCCAGGCTGGAACAGAATAATTACGGCTAGCAGGTAACGGTACCGTAGACCCGGAAAATGGCCCAAGGGCACGCGAAGTTAAAACAATACTTGACATTGAGATTAGGGCTGACGATAGAATAATCTGAAGTCTTTGCATCATAAAATGGGTCATCTTTTAAGTTTAATTATTAAAACCTAAATGCTTGTAGGTAAGCCACTTAAGACAATGTTTATTGCCTTATAATCTAATTGTGTTTGTGATATTTATTCATTTTTATCACATTGTCAGTATACTTTACATATGATGTGTGCAATTTCGTATTTTTGATATGACAACATGTTAAAATATCATTTTAAGTGGTTCTGATTGGTCCAAATAAGCCTATGAAATTCTTGTGCATTATTCTCTGTACAGATTGGCTGCGATCGTGGGAATTTTTCCTTTCGCCGCCTTCTGGAACTTTTTTTCACAACTACTATCAACATTTTGGAGGCAATTTTTCGAATTAATTGACAAAGAGTATTGAGGGGAAAATATCATCTCAGTCTGAATATAGCAAATTTACCCTTCAGGGGTGCCATAAGCCATATATAGCCTATCATGCGCTGAAAATGGCGTTAAACCCTGAACAAGAAGAAAAACAACAAATACAACTAAGGGAATTGGTCAATTGATAGCGGGCGTAGGGAGGTGGAATGGACGATATACCTGTAATATGGAATTCAACCTATATACAAGAGTGGTTTAAATGTTAACTAATTGTAGTAAATAAACCACTCTCCCAACAAACAAAAATTTATACAACCACAGCATTTTTAAGCGGTAAAATACATGATGCAAATACAAATTTTGCGTGTGTGCGAGTGTATATATATATATATATATATATATATATATATATATATATATATATATATATATATATATATATATATATATATAGTATTACGTTGTATCAATGATATACCAAGAAATGTATACAGTTTGCATTAACAGGAAACGAGGCTTGCCGAATTTCCTTTTAATGAAAAATTTTTACGAGTGGTATATCATTGATACAGCGTACATACTATACATTTGTTTTATTTATATCACATGCAAATACACAGATCTGCCCTTTGAAAGGAGTTAACATTAGCTACAGACAACTGTGTATTGACCGATTGGATGAACTCCTCACATTCCTTCCGAGTGTCTGTTACAAAATGTAGTTCTGTGCCTTTTGTGGCTATTCACACTCATCTTATAAGTTGATTGTTTTCTTTTTGAGTTTCTATTTTAATTCACATTTATTAAATCAATACAAGACACACTTACGATTTAAACATGAAATATGGTTTTATTGAGAAAGTAGAGCACTACAAACGCATGGTTAGCTTCTTGAACATTGAACGCACAGCCATTCACGTACCGGCGCATGGAAATTAGTGTGGAATAGAAACTAAGCGAAATGACGAACCAACAAGAGGTAATTAAAATATTTTAATATATTTTTACAGTTAATCTAAGTCACTATTCTGCTTTAATTAACTTTACTACCGACCATAATTTCTCTCTCTCTCTCTCTCTCTCTCTCTCTCTCTCTCTCTCTCTCTCTCTTCCTTTGGCCGGTTTGACTTAACTTTTACCATTAGTCATAGGTCAAGAGACATCGTCGTATGACACAAACGAAAATCCTCCACGCTCGTCTTTTCATGGGTATCCTCCCGTATCTTTCTACGATAGTCCAGAGAGAGAGAGAGAGAGAGAGAGAGAGAGAGAGGCCTTTGGACATTTTCATATTTAATTAATAATAATCTATTTGTAGAACATTATAGTAGGTTTAAGAACCAACAACAACAAAGCATTTAATACATTACATTATGTGTGCCACGTAATCGAGAAATTTGCCGTATAGTGTCGACAGGCTATTGCAACATTGTATCATTGATTATATAATCACTGTAGAAAAATCCCAAGGAAAGTGCATACATACCGTTACGACGAATCATATTCTTTTAGGTTACATGGTGTAAGATTATTTTCAAGATTTTCATTCAGACAAAATTCTTTTTCTCTCTCACTACAGATTTTTGCTTATTTTGTCCCTTATGAATGAAGGGGGATGGGGTAACGGAAAGCAGAAAGGATTGCGATGAAATTGTGAACAATATTAAATTCATTTATAAATCGGGGATTATTAATACTTTGTATCGTTATTTTCATACGTTACTAATGATTAATGAGTGGAAATTCTATATTAGTCCTAGAATGGACAGCACACAGTTGCAAGAATGTTTTTATGTGCGTATTAATGCGCCATGGGCGGATCACAATTTGATACACCAATAGTATTGGTATATCAAATTGCTTTATACCTACAATTTAAAAGTCATGTTATTATATATATATATAGAGAGAGAGAGAGAGAGAGACTGTACTGCTCCAAATCAAATATGCAAATATCAGGTACAAATACATTAGAGTAAATCTGGAATTTCTGCATCCAGTAATCATCCTTTCACCTAAATACCTCAACAACGAGAAATGCGTTGTGGTGAAACTGACACACTTTAGGTGAGCGCACTGACCGTCGACACTATAAAACGAGTCAAACTGTGACATCGCACAGAATTTCCATTTGACATTCTGTGTTAAAAAAACATCTTTGTCCGTGTCAAGTGTTCTGTTAATTGGGAAGGACACTTGCTCTTTGATGTATAATTTGTAAAATAAATCTACTTTTAAATGTAAATTAGTACAGAACTGTATCAGTTATTATTGTTTTATGCGCAACAAGTGAAAGGTGCATTTCTGAGTCAGAATGAACGAAATTATTTGCCTTTGTTTCTCTCTAAACTATTTTCATTAAAATAAAACTATGTGATAAAAAGAAACTCAGATGGGTAATGATTTAATAATAAATTATGAAACTCATTAAATACTGTCCATCGTTTGCTCGCCAAGGTTCGCATAAGCTGGACATTATTCTACTCGTTAAATAAATTCAGTATTAAATCATTACCGCATGGCCAGATTAGAGGGGAGAGTCAGGGTTTTCCGGACCCCTAGACCCATCACCAGCTTAAAAAAATGTACATATGCACGAGCATACAGTCACTTGCCACTTGAAATTTAACCATCATTTTATTCTTTCGCATTTTTATTGGGTATTATGCACTCTTTGAGTAAATAGACAAATAGACTTTGCTGAAGTGCCTTTCTTGGAACGTCAGGGCCCTTTTGAAATTTTTGAACCACCACCACCACCACCCCACACACACTTGACCTGATCCGGCCCTGTTATCCGTTTGAGATCTTCTACGTATGCATGATCAAGAAGACATTCGTACGCAGTTATTTAGTTAAATATCAGGGCTTCATTAACAAAGCATATTTCCTCGCTTTTGATGCTTTGTTGATATAAATTGAAAGAAAGAGTGTTGCAAACAGGCATATTTACAAAATGCCTGCAAATTTGACAAACTGAATGATCTCGTGTGGAAACAGTTTAGCCAAGCTAAGAGCAAAAAGTTCCAATTTAAGACCCTATAATATATAATATCTCTCCTAAGCGTTTAGAAAAGACATTTTGTTATCACATACATGTATGTGAAAACGTCACTAAACTGAAAATCCTCGGGACCCAATAAAGTTTCAGTTTAGAGGAGATTTCAGTTTACTGCACCATATGTAAAACTATACTTGCTTGTAAATCTTCATGTGTAGATGCTTGAGGCACGTGCTCAAAGTATACTCACATAATGTCTATTGACGTTATAAAACTCACTTCATTTACATTGTCTTATTAAACCGTCAAACTGCAGTAGCGTGCCATTGAAAATGCCCATGCTTTACCTAGCATATTTCATCCCTCTACACCAATGAGAATATATCACCAACATAGGGTCAACTATAACTTTTAAGGAATTTCTATACAGAGATTTGGTGGGGGGGGGGGGGAGATGCAGTAGTGTTCAGATAGAGGGTATCGCAATATCCCTGATAATGAAGCCAGTTTTAATTTTACCTTTCTGAAAAAGACAAAATTTGCATTTAACATTTAACAATAAAGTCGCCCAAAACATTTTCAGTATTTAGCCTTATATGATACATACTTTGGTGGACTCATACTTCAGATGTTACTTCTCTTCTTACAGAAATTCAATGTCCTCCTTAAACTTTATTTGTAATACTTGGATATTTTGTTCAATTTAGTAATGGTAACAAAATCAACAAATTATCAGTATGTCAGGTAATAATGAAAGAAAAATTGGTTCTGTATCGACCAATTTTTAAATACAGGTAATAGAAAAGAAAGCACTACACAGACGAGCTTTCTTCATCATCATCATCTCTTCTATTTCCATCTCTAACTGCCTGTATATATATATATATATATATATATAGAGAGAGAGAGAGAGAGAGAGAGAGAGAGAGAGAGAGAGAGAGAGAGTTTCACCAGCCGTTTTACTTATTTATTTAAAAAGCCAAAATATTAAAAGTTAGAAAGATTATTTTTTATATGTTACTTTCATGTTAATTTTTATGATTAGTTGTAAATTGAGACATTTAATTTAATTACGTTTTTAATTAACAGATTTACAGTAATACCTGAGGGAGGTGTACACCCCCAAGTGTTCAACGGATGTGTAGATCGTATTGATACAAGGATACTAAAAGGTGGTATAAGTCGACAATATAAAATTATAAATTGTACAATATGTTCTTAAACAAACGAAAATATTCCATAGAAGAAAATAAACAAACATAGATATATCCCCCGAAAATGCAATTGTAATACATATACAAATGAAAAACAAATAATAGGGTTAAAAGAAACTGAGTTTGCAAAATAATGGTAAGTAAATATATATTTCTTAAAACATAAAGTGAGATGTCAAATTATAATTTCATCATACGTATGCTTTTAATTCACAACAGCATATTGTGTGTGAATATGATAAAATGGTTATCCGTGTAGTGCAACAGTTACAAAGATTACCTTCAACCACAATTCCTTGAAATTCTACTACTGGAATAAAGAAATTTCAGAATATGGGTGGGGGCGGCGGAAAATCACACACACACGCACACACACATATATATATGTATGTGTGTGTGCGTGCGTGCGTGTGTGTGTGTGTGTGTGTGTGTGTGTGTGTGTGTATCAGGTAGTTACAAAGTAATCTAGAAGAAACTGATGTTATGATTTAATCTGTATTGTATGGGTGTCCTTGGTCAATAATTGAACGTAGATGCGTACCTGACTAATCGCATGTTTTAATGCTTTTATTTGTTTTGTTAACAACATAATACATAGCTAGTACTTGCCTATAATTTTAGTTCATCTACTGATATTATTATTTTTAGGTAAATATGTTTACTTGAGTCTGAATTCAGGAGACCAGAATTCCCCTCGGGAATTCCTGGTGTTTCTACTGTAAGCTATGTTTTCTTACTAAGGAAACCAAATATTCCTGACAAATTAGAATGTTCTAGAAATGATCTTTTGAGCATCATCCTTGTCCATATATTGTCACTTAGGATTTTATATAAGGTAGAAGTAAACCTAAATACTTTTATTCATAATCTTAACATCAGGAATCAATTTTGGATGTGTTCAGGTAAGAGGATTTAATTGATAAATTACACATTGTCTTGTTTTAATATTGCCAGTATCAACATATTCTTTGATAAACAAAACCGATCGATTCCACGTTTTCAGTGATTACAGCCAGGTTCTTTGTGACAGCTCCTTTTACTTTGAGAACAATATCTTGAATGTCAACGTCATACGTCAGTTTACCAGTTTGTTCTTGATATATCGCCAGCACACCTTGGTTAACACAAACCAGATAAACATCGGCAGGTCCGTTGTTTAAAATGATATCTTAAATGTCCACATTGGACATTTTAAGTTTACAAAATTCACAAGTTCACCTGGATAAACGCCAACAACACGACTAGTAAATTCAGACAAATCCGCTTTGCTAGAAAATGGGCTCATATCCACATCAGAACCGTGTCGTCGAGCTGAGTAACGTCCATAGATGTTAATATACATTTTGTATAATATTAAACGTACTTTATTGTTAAATCAATAAGTATTTCAGGTGTTATTGTGAGAAAACTTACGAATTTTCTACAGGTGCATCTGATAACCCTCATTCGACCACCAGCACCCTCCAACAACAGAGTCTTGTCAGAACATATAACAGCATAGCATCGATAACCATCAACCCAAATATGTGATTGAGAGGAATTGCGCACGAAAATGTCAATGAAGTACCAACGAATTGTGATCGACGCTGTGCAAATCCAATATCGAAATCAGCACTGGCCAGATCACAAGAAGTTATCCGTCTGCTGCAGCGTTTCGGACGCTTCCAGTAGAATACTGTCTATTATCTGCATGATTATTTGCGTCCTTGACAAACATCACTGTTGGGCCGGCTGTTCCAGTGAAATTATAATCATTGCTATATTTGGCAAGTTCAGTAATTGTTGTAGCCACGTTAACGTTGTGAAGAATTGATTCGATTTCCTTTCCATACGTGTAACAACGCGTACTACTGAACAACTACATAATACTGTTGTTAACGAATCCCACTCGGATATTGGCATAGTAATTAACACTGTTCTTGCGTACAAGTATTCCCTCAACTTGCAAAAATGCCTTACATGGAAAGAGGAAGCTAGACATGTCCTGCACTTGAAATTTTATTTTTAATTAATCTAAGAATGAAAAATACCGAAAGTCTCTTTTACTTCGTTCCACCAACACAGGTGTTACCATGTAAAATGCTGGACCAGATATATCTTTGAAGTGATCCATGGTGAGACTTAAGTTTCCACTTATACATTATAGATTTTGTCTAACACCACTGCGTGATGGCTTACGGTCCGAATCCACTCCCCATTGCCAGATGTGCAACCAATGAATCTATCAATCGTTGTTGAGTGGCTTCATTAATAATTATAATAACCACAGGCGGCATGTTTATATTGACGGTAGCTTAATCCGTCTTAATGGTGCTCGTGTCGTTAATCGCCCTAGTCAATCTCGAAGCGATTGAGCAGTCTGAGATCCCAGATGTTTCATCCGATCCGCAGCTGCCCTTTTAATGCTATCAACTAATCCCAGCTTGTTTAGTGATTATTGCAGCGTGCGACGTCAAAGCCCCGAGCACCTTTGGTGCGCCTGTGAACAATCTACGAACATCACCGAGCCCAGTTCCGTAATATGTCATTTAAAAGGGTTTTATCAAGCACGGATTTCACACGTCCAAGCACTCCTGTCATTATTATATCTAAATGTCAGGTCGATCTCTGATTTACGGTTGTATCGTCAATATCACACTACGCAGATCAACAAACGTGCCCATCTTGGTCTACAAGTTAATAACGAATATGTGTCAACCGATTATTATTCCATGGAAGATACACAGGTGCTGCGGGCGTAATCTATATCAAATCACCTGGTTCCCGGGTTGGTCAAAACCCATGCAGTATGTTACCCTGGGAGATAATGACTATCGTTTCAGGCCTGCTTTCACAGTTATCACTTACAGAGCCACAAGTTAAACTGACTTAGGTTGTTGAGGTAATCCTTACAATATCAGGCGCAATGTAATATCCAGTCCCTTTAGGTCCTTGCACTCAAACTTTGCTTCTTTACGGGAATATCGTTGGGACAACTAAGAACTGTTCTCAACGACGACTGTCCAATGTTAGCTAAATATTGTGAAGATTCAATGGCGATAACGGAGCTGGGTGTGATCTCATGTTCACGTATGTAAATTTTGGAGTCCTTGCAATTCAACACCGAAATTTTTTGTCGGATCTCATCATTGATTGAAGTAATATCATAAGCAATTGTAAGAAGTTCACCAATAACCCAAATTGTTGCACGATCTGCTGAAACCAGACATGTGTCTCTTGGGGAAAGACACCAAGCCGTTGTGATCGGATATTAGGCCAACAGTAATAAACTCGCAACGACGCATGTGAGATCTCAACTGTGCGTGATTCATCAGCAGTAACAGTTACATAAAAATTCACACTGAATTCTGGTTTCGTTGATGAGATAACGATCGTGTATGTATATATTGCATTGCGTCCTATATTTCACTCAAAACAGCATCAGAACTCGTCATCGGTGTTGTATACATCATTCATATCTTCAACAAGTTCATGCAACAACGCGTGTTATGTGTCTCTGTCCCTAATGTCATTGGTTAGCGGCCGCTGACAAATAGATGCGGATTCTTTAATGACTTCATGTGCGTTGTTGCCCACACGAATTGATCCCAAGTGTTTCCAATCAATACGCAGGGTCTTTAGGGTCACACCGTTCACCAATGCCGTTTCCTTCTTTTGGTCACCTCTCCATCCACTCTTGCATTTCTTTTTCTTCCACGCGCCATGTTGTTCTTTAACCCATTCGGAATATTTTTCTGGTGCAGGTGTGGATGGTGGTGCACGCGCTCGGTATCTTTGTCGCCTTCGCTGTTGCCTCTGTTCTTCATCCGGCGATGATTCAAAACGTCCTTTTGCAGCGAGTGATATCGTTCAAATGGAGTTAGTATATGTCTTGGTGGTGGTGGCTGGTTCTTATCATGACATTCTCGTTCTTGATCAGCTTCCTGATATGGTAAATAGTAGTCAAATGATACTTTTCTTAGGGCTGCTGTTTTCCATTTTGCAGGTTTTATTAGACTGTTTCCCGGTTTTGGTGTTACTGTCCACTGGCCAAAATGTTTAGCTTCTTCTTTAAACAATTTTAGTTCCTGCCACCTTTTTAATTGTTCAAATATCAATTCAGATTGTTCTTTTTCTGTGCAAATTTGAGGTGATTTTTTTTTTTTATCTAGCCACCTGTTCAATTCTTCCCTTTCACGTTGTCGTTTTTGTTTTTCCTGATATGCACGTATTTCATCTTCCATACGCTGCTCGTCTTCCTCTGTCACATATTCAATGTCATGGTTGGGGTCTTCAGAAAGCTCCTGTGATTGTGGTTGCATAACTGGTTGAGGTACTGAACATTAAAATATCTCTCGCTAACGTTTCACCTTCTTCATTGTCCCTACTGATAAATGCATTCATTGTTTCTGCAAAATGTTTTACCAAGCACCGGCATACTGTCTCTTTCCAGTATACTCCATGAATACCATTTTAGGCCGTTCCTTATCCATGTATTTATTATGTGTCTTTGATGGCTTTTTATCATGTATTCTTTCTAGTTGGGAGGTCTGTTAAGAGCGACATTCAAAGGATTTCTGACTTGTATTCGGATGGCACACCTGGCATTCTGGCAACTGCCTTTCTTACATCTTCATCAAGTGCACGGGTACACCTTGCATGCACACCACAACGGTTTCTCCAATGTCACCAACGTCTTCTTTGAGATCCTCGATGGCCTGTGACAAAAGCGTAATTGTCTATACAGTTCCTCTTGTTGCTCTTTTATATCCGTGGTGCGCTTAGCTATCTTATGAACTGGACCATGTTCTTCTTCTGTTCCAATTAGTGCTGCCACTTGTTACGCTTGGCCTTTATAGCCTTTTAATGTCCTCGGTACCTTAGGATATTTCCTTTGTGGGTTTAATCAGCGGAGCAAATGTTTGTTCAATGCTCGCTGTGAGGTCTGCACATCTCTTTGACCTTTATACGGCCTTCTATCGCATTTTGAACCAATACAGTATTATAATATAATCATGCCTTCATACTGTGTGCGATGTCGTTCCACAACACGTACCGCAAGTCAAATGGAATTAAAAACAGGAGGAAAGTGTGTATCTAAAAGAGAGATGTAGCTTATGATAAAGAAATTAAAGGAGACAAAAGCAGCAATGAGAAAAATGAGAAGTGAAAGTTTGATTGGACAAATATATGGGGGCAGGGCCCCATAGGTCCAAGGACAGTCCGAAGGTACCTGTACTATAACATCCCTTACAGGCACCCAAATTTCAGGTGAAGTGGTGTTCATTCCCATCTAATATTAAAGGGTGAATAATTTAGATAATATAGATACATATTTCTTCTACATAAGAAATTAACAACAATGGGCTTAAGTTAGGCAGAAAAATACCTAAACTAAACAAAACATACTTTATCAGTTTTTAAACTTGTAAACTTTATTGTGAGAAATTATTAAATTACTTCTACTTACATTTGCATCAAGACTGAGGGCTAATATAACACTTCACAAAACTTCTCTTTATTTTCATAACCAATCACTGAATATGTGAGTTTTTATTTTTTTAAATGTTATGTCTGGTGTAAGGGAGATAACTGAATGATATACATAAGGTGTGGTATTTTTATTTCCTCCAATATATTATCCATGTAATATAAATGAGTTCATGAACGACATGTATTAACTTCAATGCTATTAAATTATCCAAGGATACATTAATGATAAAGTGAGAACCTAACATTCAGACTTCTATATGTAGTGGAGACCTCAAGAGTGATGTAATTTTGTTTTCTGAGATGAGGCGACTGTTTTATATCACATAGTTTGCGTTCTCTACAATGCTGGCATGTGGAGTGCAGCCTTCCATAACGATGCAGATATGACCCTATGCCAGTTTGGATTCTTGCGATGGGATGCAAAGTTTGAAGAACAGTGTGGACTTGAATGGAAGGAACGGGCAATATGTGACTAAAATGGTTATCACTCAATAATGTTAGATGTAATATGGAAATTCCACAAGAACAGTTGGACAGAAATAAATAGAATTAATTGAAAGTCAATAGTAGATTATAATTGGGCTTATACAAGTGTCAACGGGAAATGATGACTTAAAGAAACTGCTCTTGTCTGTTGGTATTCCCTGCTACTGCTACAAAAGGGAATGCAAGAGAACTTATCTAAATAAACTGCATGAACAATTTCAAGGCAGGAAAGTGTATAAAAATGGACAATTAGAGCAGAATCAATGTGGGAATGAATACCATATCTTTAATACATTACCTAAAATTACTCATACTAGAATATCCTATATGATACAAGTGATCTATCTACAAGTGAACCCTGAGTGTTCTCTATCCTGGTTTATGGCATGCCTTACAAGAACAAGATAGCTGTTTTTTATATATGGTTTTTCATCTTTTGCAGGTAAAATAGTCAATATTTGGCCAAAATCAACTATATTATTTTTACATAACATATTTTGTTGCATGTACGCCAATTTTGGAGCTGACTGTCAATATTTGACCAATAATTGGATGCTGAACATTTTTGGTCAAATACTGACAGTCTTTTAAGAATAAAATGTATGATATCTTCAGAAAATAGCAAAAGTTGGCTTTGGATGGGGGGGTTTGATAACTATAGCTATGACAGACATAGACTTGTCTTGCCTAATGGCTTTATGTCTCTGTAGTCTGCTAAATCACAAATTATTGAAAACATTTAGGTTGGCTATAGAATGTATTCATGCATTTATGTGACCCTGGGTCAACGAATCCAAAACGAGGCTAAGCTAGGCACCAGCTTCATTTTACATGTGGTGACTCGTTCTCCTTTTGTGATCTAAAACACCATCCCTTGACAAGGTATTCATTTCCATCTTATAAACTGATTATTAAAGAGAAAATTATTTTAATAAACAGATTAACAGAATATCCCATACATAAAATTACAAACTTTTGTATTGTTTAGATACGATCCTTCCCTATTATGTTTACATTATCTAATGTCTGCATTTACATATTGGGTGTTAAAATTCATCCATCTACCAACACCACAAAAATAATGTTAATTATAATCTATGTTGAAGTTCACATAAATAAGGGACCAATTTGTGTGTTTGGGGG
>JAECUM010066343.1:0-16137 GCA_016617855.1 Megalonaias nervosa | reverse complement strand
ATCAGTTGAACAAACATCATAAACTCGGATCTGCTGGCACATCATGTAATAACACATCAGGGTCTATGTTGTTTGCAGTTGGTCTCAACTTATAAGTGAGTATGGTATACTTTTTTGATATTTGGTGAAAATACCAAGCAGAAAAGATGGTTTTAAAAATAATATAGAATCAGTCTGGTGAATTTGTTAAATTGACTTTAGATAATTGTCAATGCAATGGTGAGTTAATGAATTCATATTTTATTAATGTCCAGGTTCCTGACTTGAAAAATAAATTTTATATGGGACATTTTGTATGGGTATAATTTATAGCAGATTGTACTTCTTTGGCATGCAGCTTTCCCTCATCTTCATGTGGATTGTTATGACATGATTCTGGATATAACATGTTTCCACTATGGACCCCATGACCAAAATCACCCTAATATGGGTTGAAAATAAAAAAGTGAAACTTAATGTTATAACTTTAAAACTGTTTCATACAATTGTTATTTAAAAAATTTGATCATTCATGCTATACCATGCTTCATTATATAAAGTTCCTCAGTATATGACAGTTTTGATACATAATGTGGTTCTCTCTAAATCATGGTTTGGTAAATAAACTGATCAGCAGTTATTGATCCTAACTACCATGTTATAACATGGACAAGCTGTATGTAATAAATGGTTTTTTATAACAAAAGCCTAATTATAGCTAAGCAGTTTATTTGAATGTCTCTGATTAACATTTGGGTCAAACCACAGCACTTTGGGTGTAAAATTGCTTACATTGTGTTTTTTTTTTGTTTTTGTGGGGTTTAGGTTCAATTTTAACAGATTATTGGCCATATCATTCCAAGGAAGTAAGTGCCCTTCCCCGAAACACACAGATGCAGCTGACAGCTTGCAGCTTGCAATTTGAGTAGTGTCAGGGAATAAAGGACTTTTAAGACAGTCAGCTTGCATTTGGAGTAGTGTCAGGAAATAAGAGACATTTAAGACAGTCAGCTTGCATTTTGAGTAATGTCTGGGAATAAGGGCATTTAAGACAGTTTGCAATTTGAGTAGTGTCAGGGAATAAAGGACATTTAAGACAGTCAGCTTGCATTTTGAGTAGTGTCAGGGAATAAAGGACATTTGAGACAGCTTGCATTTTGAGTAATGTCAGGGAATGAGGGACATTTAAGACAGCTTGCATTTTGAGTAGTGTCAGGGAATAAAGGACATTTGAGACAGTCAGCTTGCATTTTGAGTAGTGGCAGGGAATAAGGGACATTTAAGACAGTCAGCTTGCATTTTGAGTAGTGTCTGGGAATAAGGGGCATTTAAGACAGCTTGCATTTTGAGTAGTGTCAGGGAATAAAGGACATTTGAGACAGTCAGCTTGCATTTTGAGTAGTGTCAGGGAGTAAAGGACATTTGAGACAGTCAGCTTGCATTTGGAGTAGTGGCAGGGAATAAGGGACATTTAAGACAGTCAGCTTGCATTTTGAGTAGTGTCTGGGAATAAGGGGCATTTAAGACAGTTTGCAATTTGAGTAGTGTCAGGGAATAAGGGGCATTTAAGACAGCTTGCATTTGGAGTAGTGGCAGGGAATAAGGGACAGTTAAGACAGCTTGCCTTTTGAGTAGTGTCAGGGAATTAGGGCATCTAAGACAATAAATCATGAGCCAGTATGACACAAGCATGTCTTATCCAGATTGATGCTATAGCAGAGTTTGCTATAGTTGAATTTCCTTGTATTTAAAATTTTATATCACCAAATGACACGTCTTGTTGAAACTTTACTATCGGAAGAATTTGTTTTAGAACTAAAATGCTAATGGGGATATTTCCCCACTCTAATTGAGAAAAGGGAAAAGTTTTTAAAATATAGGATGAATGTAATGAAGACATAATAACAGGACTACCAATAATATTATTTAGCATGATCAGTGTGCGTTCAGATTATTTTCAGGAGTAATTGTTAGCTCCACTGGTTATAGAACAGAAAAGGTTTTGGGATGGTCTGTTGTAGGCTGTCTGTTCATTAGCACAAGTTTGTTATTGCTACTTCAACTTGGAGGATTGCCTTGAAAATTTACAGACACATTCATTCCATGGTCTAGTTGATTCTAAATGAAACTTTACAGGCACATTCATCTCATGGTCTAGTTTATCTTAAATGAAACTTTACAGACACATTCATCCCATGGTCTGGTTTATTCTAAATGAAACTTTACAGACACATTCATCCCATGGTCTATTTGATTCTAAATGAAACTTTACAGACACATTCATCCCATGGTCTAGTTCATTCTAAATGAAACTTTACAGACACATTCATCCCATGGTCTGGTTTATTCTAAATGAAACTTTACAGCACATTCATCCCATGGTCTGGTTTATCTTAAATGAAACTTTACAGACACATTCATCCCATGGTCTAGTTGATTCTAAATGAAACTTTACAGGCACATTCATCTCATGGTCTAGTTTATCTTAAATGAAACTTTACAGACACATTCATCCCATGGTCTAATAGATTCTAAATGAAAATTTACAGACACATTCATCCCATGGTCTAGTTGATTCTAAATGAAAATTTACAGACACATTCATCCCATGGTCTGGTTGATTCTAAATGAAACTTTACAGACACATTCATCCCATGGTCTATTTGATTCTAAATGAAACTTTACAGACACATTCATCCCATGGTCTAGTTTATTCTAAATGAAACTTTACAGACACATTCATCCCATGGTCTGGTTTATCTTAAATGAAACTTTACAGACACATTCATCCCATGGTCTAGTTGATTCTAAATGAAACTTTACAGACACATTCATCCCATGGTCTGGTTTATCTTAAATGAAAATTTACAGACACATTCATCCCATGGTCTAGTTTATTCTAAATGAAAATTTACAGACACATTCATCCCATGGTCTAGTTGATTCTGAATGAAAATTTACAGACACATTCATCCCATGGTCTGGTTTATCTTAAATGAAAATTTACAGACACATTCATCCCATGGTCTAGTTTATTCTGAATGAAAATTTACAGACACATTCATCCCATGGTCTAGTTGATTCTAAATGAAAATTTACAGACACATTCATCCCATGGTCTGGTTTATCTTAAATGAAAATTTACAGACACATTCATCCCATGGTCTAGTTGATTCTAAATGAAAATTTACAGACACATTCATCCCATGGTCTAGTTGATTCTAAATGAAATTTACAGACACATTTATCCCATGGTCTAGTTTATTCTAAATGAAAATTTGTAGACACATTCATCCCATGGTCTGGTTTATCTTAAATGAAAATTTACAGACACATTCATCCCATGGTCTAGTTGATTCTAAATGAAAATTTACAGACACATTCATCCCATGGTCTAGTTGATTCTAAATGAAAGTTTACAGACACATTCATCCCATGGTCTGGTTGATTCTAAATGAAAATTTACAGACACATTCATCCTGTGGTCTAGTTTATTCTAAATGAAACTTTACAGCACATTCATCCCATGGTCTAGTTTATCTTAATGAAAATTTACAGACACATTTATCCCATGGTCTAGTTTATCTTAAATGAAAATTTACAGACACATTCATCCCATGGTCTAGTTTATTCTAAATGAAACTTTACAGACACATTCATCCCATGGTCTAGTTAATTCTAAATGAAAATGGTGCAACTTGGATGCCCAATATGGCTGCCACAGTTACCGTCTTCAAATTGTTCTTACTATTCCTCCTGATAGGATGGTCATAGCAACATGGGGTTTAAGTAAAAGACATCAAATGATGTCTACTTGGTCCTAAATGAAAATGGTACCAATGTGACATCCAGTATGTCCACCAATGTAGCCAGATCTTGAGAGTCTAATGTCATTGTTACTCCTTCTTAATGGATAGCCATATCATCATGCGGTTTTCACCAAAATTCTTCTTATACTATCTAGTTGGTCCTTGAAACAGTGATGTCCATTTAACATCCAGTATGGCCAACATAGTAGCCATCTTAAAAATCTTGTCACATCTTGAACAGAAAGTCTTAGTCTTGTGGGGGTTTTTTCCTCCAAAGTTCTTAAAATATCAACATGGATTTTTCCCAAAGTTCTTAATATATCAACATGGGCTTTTCACAATATAGCTCTTAAAATATCAACATGGGCTTTTCCCAAAGATCTTAAAATATAAACATGGGCCTTTCCCAAAGTTCTTAATATATCAACATAGGCTTTTCTCAAAGTTCTTAAAATATCAACATGGGCTTTCAAAATAGAGTTAGTTGGTCCTGAATAAATATGATGCCAGTCATTTGTCCAATATGGCTGCCACAATGACTGTCTTAAAAATTTTGTTGCCGCTACATCCCCTGAATGGATGATTATTACCATATGCCATGGGTTTTTCACCAAAGACTTGTAATGATGTCATGATTGTTTTAAATAGAAATGGTGCCAGTCTGAAATCCAGTAAGTGTGCCACAGCATCTGATTTGAACATCTTATCAGTGAAGAATGTCAAAGATGGTTCAACACTTGATAGTTAAAAAGAAGAAATGTTTATGTCTTGAATTCCTGCAAATTCTTTTTGCCCAGTAGAGCATCAGTCCATTTGAGGATGACTTCCACCACAATCACATGTCCTAGAATAGGCCTTGTTTCATTAAATATAAAATCCATCTAATAGTATGCATTATAAGACCCCCAACTCCTTTATTTGTGAGTGGAAGAAATTTCTAAAATCTTCACAAAGGCAAATATAACATGATTTACCAGTATTCTACCTAATTTAACACAATGTTTACATTATATGTGCAGTCGTGTTCAAGGGCTGAAAAGAACAAAAAAAAAAGGAAAGACGTACTCAGCAGATGTAACTTGAGAAAAACTGTACCGATAACAAAATTCTTTGTTCCAAACAAATCAGAAACCTCGAAGCATTTTCTCATAGACTGTACAAATTATGTTCACTCAGAAACCAAACAATAGAAGTTTGCACCATATTACGGATATAACTGTTATTAAGGGACAACCACTTACAGTTGGTCATTGAGGTCATTGAGGAGATCAGTTCAAGGCAGTCCATAAGTACATAATTACATCTTAGAGATTTGATTGATCACTACTTGTGTCTTCACTCTATGCTATATCTCCAGTACTTATATTCTCATTATAAATATGCAAGACCTGAGCTGAAGTTAAAAGTCCTTTATCCACTCCACCCCTCCACTCCATCAAAGCCAACATCTTCATATTTTTTCTTTCTTTTTTTTTCTCATTTGTTTGCAAGTATACACAGCAATATGTTCTACTGTAAATGCTTATAAGTTACTGTCTAATATACATACTATATTCTTTTAATACATCATTGTCATGTTTCAGTGTTTGCTGTATTATGATTTCATTAATCACATCAGCCACATTATATAAATAAATATTATTGTTAATCAGGAGAGAGCTTGAAATAAGCCAATCCTCTAGATCTCTTGTTTGACTTTTATGTACTTGCCATGATGACTTTTATGTACTTGCCATGATGACTTATATGTACTTGCCATGATGACTTGTGTAAATAAATTCTGTTTAAATCAAACAAAAATTTTCCTTGACCGAAACATTCCACTTGATAACCATGGTTGTGTTTTGGCTCAAATGCAAGGAGTGGATACATCATTGCACAACTGACATGAAAGTAACAGCCACTACCATGAACTGTGGTATTTTTCAGGCAGCAGTCACTGGTTTTGGGATTCACAAAAATATATATATTCCGTGTGATTTTTATTAAGTTTATTAGAGACTTGCTTTGGTGTTTTATATCACAGCAACACAGTTATGTTGTTCTGAGATACAGTAATTTTAAAAAGTGCTTTCCATGGATGCACCATGGTAATTGACCTGGGCTGATTGGATGGTAGGATTTAAACTTGCACCTTTTCCTGTATCCTCAGCATGGATCTGACCGCCGTAATTTGCTTTAAGACATTATATGTTGTATGGACACAATTTTAATCAAAATAATCCATGTTTCCCTAACAATACTGCATGTAGCTGAGCATTATAATTGAGTTAATCTTCTTGCTCCAGAATGTGAATTTTGTCGGTTTTGACTTAGATTTTATGTTCTGAAACTGAATCAGTTTACATGTACCATTGACATCGAATAATGTGAGAATTGAAAAAATGGAGGATAAGAAAAACAAATTTCTGAGAGAAATCACATTTACAGAGAGAGGCTTAGAACAATACTTCAAATAGTTTAGGTATCAATGCCATGTCATATCGGTGTTTGACCATACAGAATTGACCAGCAGGTTTTTTGCATTGTTGTATTACATATACCATCTATACTTGCTTATAAGACAAGTCCAGTTACAAACTGCACAGTCCCAGATTGACCATCGCATAATGCACTAGCAGATCTGGGTCTGTTTAGTTTGTTAGGAGTAATCAGTGGAACAAATAAAATAGGCACATTATGCTATGGCAGATCATGATCTTTGTTGTTGTTGTTGTTGTTGTTGTGGGGCTTAACGCCATTTTTCAGCACACGATAGGCTATACATGGCGGCCAGTATTAATGGTGGAGGAAGAAACTGGGAAATCCGCGGAAAGAACCACCGACCCACGAGAAGCTACTGGCAAGCTTTCTCACATATCCACATTCACCGAATCTTATACTCGAACCAACGCAGACAGAGGTGAGATGGCAGTGATCCGTAATGGACAGCGCTTTAGACCACTTGGCCACTTGGGGCCCCTTTGATCTTTGTTGTTTGTAGTTTGACTTGACTTATCAGCAAGTATATGTGGTAGTTTTCTAAACTATGCTAAACGGGGGGTAATTTTTGCTCTCAAGAGTAAAGCAAGGTGATTGTTCAGGTCACGATATATATTTTGTCGCCCCCACCGCTAGTTGCATTCTGGCAATTTTTTCCACCTGTTGTATTAGTATACAAATGATTAATCAGCACTTATGAGTTCTTGTGCTCATTCAGATCCAATAAGTGCCTATTGTCCTCATCTTAAAGGCCCCTCTCATATTGATTCAACAAAAGATGATTTGTATTTATTGGACTTCAAAGAAACACAATTGAAGCTCTTGGTTTTAAGTGTTTTATCAATACAAACATGCTGTAGATTGCTGCAGTTAGAAATGGCTTATGTGTCAGAAATGGAAATTTTATGACAGGAAGGATATTGGTGAATTTATAAAAGCCTCTGTTAATGATTCAGGAATTTAAGGTGTATTCTAAAGAATATTGATGTATGGAAATGATTGTTGGAGATTGTGCAGCAGGTTTATTCATACAGTTTCAGATGTTATAACGAAGACTGGTCAAATTCTGTCTGAGGTGATTAAATCATTTGTTGCCTGGAATAATTAATGTGTGATGATTAATCAGAATTGTTAAGAATTGGTTAAAAACAATTAAACTGTGAAGTATTTGAATATTATTTTCTGTAATCGAATATAAACTACTATTGTTTCCTTTTTTTAACTGCTCAACATTTTGGGATCAAATTTCTCAGGAAAATATATGAATAATAGCTTCTAGTGAATATAGCCTTCCATTGTTCAATCGAACTCAAGCACCAGTAATGTGGCAGGTAAAAAAATGTGTCAGTAAATGATTTAACTTCCCTGATACAAGCAAGTCAACCATTGCTGTGTATGTGAAAATGACATTGTCCATTAAAATTATAGAAATTGTCCAGTGAAATATATGGAAAATATTTCCAATCAAGGTTATGATGCACCAGTCATCCATTTACTGAATTATTTGATTACTAGATCAAATCAGTGTTTATGAGCTGATTATAGTATATGGAATGTTGCTTAATACAAAAAAGTTTTCAATTAGGGTGAAAAAAAAAATAGCATGAGTCAGTGATAATGTTGGTTGAGCATGGGACTGCACAATATTTTATTATCTAGTTAACTGACAGTGGAAATTGAGTACATGTATTACTCTATTTTAAATATGTGGGAATACTTAAACAGTTCCATAATAAACTGAATATAATTACGTTATTATTGAAAGCTTTGGCATGACACCTGCCACTTGAAAATTATGCTGGACTAAGAGAATCTTCAGTCCCTTGCCCCATTATTTTGTACAAAACATAAAAACAAAAATAAGATTTTTGTTGTTGTTGTTGTTATAGGGTTTAACGCCATTTTTCAGCACAAGTTTGGCTATACATGGTGGCCAGTATTAATGGTAGAGAAAGAACCTGGGAAATCTGGCAAGCTTTCTCACATATCCACATTGGCCAAATCCAAGACTCGAACCCATGCAGATAGAGGTGAGATGGTAATGATCCGTAACGGAGAGTGCTTTAGACCGCTCGGCCACTCGGATCCCAAGATTTTTGTAAAATTGTATGAAACGTTTGATTGCAAGCAACTGGCTGATTTAGGATTTTTCATCTCATTTTTTTTTTCACATAGATTTAAGAGAATAAAATAACTTTCTGGCTCAGAATTATAGGTTACTGCATTTGTATGGGAAAATATGAACGAGTTTTTCAAATGGAAATACTGCACGACCTTGGGAGTGCAGTATATCCATCTGACAAAACGAGTTCATATTTTCCCATACAAATGCAGTAACCTTTTTATTATATGCTAATTTTTTAAATTCTACCTAAGGCTTAATTATATAAACAAAAACATACTACAAGAAACAAAGTAACTGAATGTATGCCATATTCCAAACTAAATACACAAGCACAGATTCATCATTACACAACAACATTATTAATGCGCACATAACTCTGTCCAAATAAATTTGAACTTAGTCACACACTAGACATAACTTTTGAAAGAAAATGGCATTTTGGTGTACTTAAAATTGAAATTTGGAGTCATATTGTGAATGAATGCGCATTGCAGCAACTTTTCCATTTGATCTGGAATGAATAGATTTTGGTATTTTTGTCGATTCTACAAAATTTCGTGATTATGGACTGGATTTATCTGTGCCAATTCTACATGAAATACATCGGATTTCATCAGCGTGTTGACATCTGCAAGTGTTTTTCTGTTCTGTCATTGAATGTTTGAAATCATAATGTGGGAAATATATCAAGTCTTTCAATTGCAATTATCAAAAAGATGCTATGGAATATAATGTTTATTTCATTTTGAGTGCAGTAAGGAGGATGTAATTGCACTTCGAATATAGTCGAAATTACAGTACAGTTTCGAAATGTGTAATCAAGCTTGAGAGCCCATGACACAGCTCATGTAATTCAGATTTGCAGAACTAAGAATGTACATTTTGAGGAAATTCAGGATGTAAAACTATAAGTATATTTTTTGCCATTCTTATTACCTGCTAAAGAAGACAGTTTATGCCTCATCACTTGCATGTTATTTGTAAGGACCCTGTCTGGCATCTATAGCTAGCCTAAATCCGAAACATTGTATCAAAAAAGTTAATGTGGAATGTGGCAAAGCAGCTGGTATGTGGCAGTCCACAAGACATCTGCTTTAGTTCATTCAGAAACAAATTTAATCAACCAAAACGTAAAGCGTCTACTACGAGAGTGTACATGATTTGTTTGCAAAGTAGGTCATAATATGCTATTGGGCACATGTGAGTGCAATATGAAGTTGCATGGAGTGCAATATCGTAAAATATTGCACGATTCTGATAATGTAAAGTTAATGGAGAAAAAAATGAGCATATAATCTGTTATATTTTTAGTTTTGGTAGTATTTTTTAAATGCCATTTTTCAGCACATGATAAACTGTACATGGTGGTCAGTATATTTGGTGGAGCAATAACCCAGGAAAACAACAGGAAGAACTACTTGACTCAAAGGAATCTACTAGTAAGCTTTCTCACACACTCATGCTGGTCGAGCCAAGGCTTGAACCCACATGGAGAGATGTCAGTGATCTGTAAAGGTTAGCACCATAGATCACTCAACCACCACTAAAGCCTTTAAAAAGTTATCACTGGTAAATTGAATTTTCTTCAACATCTTGTGATAGAAATGAATGTTATTGGGAGGAAATAAATATCTGCAACATAAGGATGAGGAAGTGCAAAGTAGCCCATGCTTATAAGACTGGTTTAGCAAGAATAGGACTTTGTTTTGGCAGTGTTATAGCCTTGGTCTCTGGTTGGCTATTTTGGCAACCTTGGCTGTGGCCACATGATGTCAATATTCAGCCAAAGTGCATCATTGGTTTAGACTCAGTTCAACAGAAGCATGGTGGCAGATGCTAGGGGCAGCCATACATTATGGCCAATTTATATGAAGCTGTTTTTCCTTGTGAAGAAAACATGTTTCTGGGTGATTCTTTCTTTGGTTAGATCAACTGACACCTCTGGTCAGCACACCATCCACATGCCCAGATATCTAAACAGTTAACCCAGGTGGGAGGCCAGGCATATCTATCAAAACAAACAACCAGGTGTAGGTAAGGCCTGACAGTCAAAACAATTAACCCAGGTGTGAAACCAGGCCTGTCTTTCATAACAATTAACCCAGATGTCAGACCAGGCCTGTCTATGTAAGCAATCAACCCAGGTGTTAAACCAGGCCTGTCTATCAAACAATTAACCCAGGTGTGCAACCAGACCTTTATATCAAAACAGTCAGAAAATATTTGAACAGTCAGGTACCTATTCTTGGGGTTATTTAAGCCACATGGAGACATGCCTCAGAAAACACTCCTAAATTCCCAAACTCTTTCTTCAGCAGGATTGTAGATTGTTGTTGTTGTTTTTGTTGTGGCTTTAACACCATTTTTCAGCACACAATAGTTTATATATGGCAGCCAGTTCACTTGGTGTATGAAGAACTTGAAAACTCCCAGTAAGAACCACCTATCCATGAGAACTATGGCCAAGAATTGTAGGTATGAGTAGTTTTAGTAATTTGTGACATATGGCTGAAAACTGCAGGAACTGTTATATCTGTAATTGTTTTTTTTTATTATTTGTCTATTCCAATAATATATGGAATGTGACCATTCCAGTGGCTTGAGTGGTTAAAGCATCTGCCTTTGATGTGGGATTTTGTGGTTTGAACCCAGGATGAAGCATACCAAAGACTTATAAACATGGTACTGGCAGCTGCCTCCCTAGGTGCTCAGAGGTTAGTGTTAGGACTGGTTGGCCTGGTGTCAGGATAATGTGACTGGGTGGGACATGATGTTAAATATCTGTGACCTGGTGCCCCAGTGGTAAACATCGCTGTAAACTGCCACACTGCAGACATCATAGTGATACAACTAAAAGAAATTTAAAGCTACATTTAAGAAAAAAGAAATCACACCCACTGGAAAATATGATCAATATTACAGATTCTGACCAAATAGCTGAAAGTGAATTCATGGAAGGCCTTTTTTACAACAGAAAATTAAACAAGCAATGTTCATGGATCATCCAGTTTTGTCTTTTTTATAAACAGCTATTCAAGCCAGTTGAATAGATCTTAAAAAAATGACTGAGCCAACTGGTAAATTGTTTTTAAATCGGCCCTTGGGCAAATAGAAGATAACCATGCCCCCAATCAATTCACATAATGGTTTCCCAGCTGCCATCCCTACACTTGGACACTCACATGCAGTGGATATTGTGAAAAGTTTGACCTTGCACTATGCTTTAGTGTTTTGTTGTGCTTTTGTACAAATCAGTATGAGGCATACATGTCTGACAATACTTCATTATTTAGGTTGAGAAAGGTATTTATTTAAGTGACAATGAAGTTTTTTGATGAATAGAAAACTAGATGAACAGTTTCTACACTACACATAAATTCATAGATTAACGTATTTAACCATATGTAGATGTTTCGCAGTTTATTGAAACATCTAATGGTTTTTGAATACCAATCAAGACTTTTGGAATGCTTGTAAAATAATTATTTCACAAACTTTTTGACAGGAAACAGAGTCAATCTGCCTATGCAAGATGACAAAACATTGGCACTTTACATACAATGTGTAAATTACTTTTGTCACCAACAATGGTATTTTGTACTTGTCATTATTTTCAAAGCATCATTATTACAAAACTTTTAATATACCACTAATTTTTTAAAATCTAATTTAGGAAATAGTCATGCCAGGTTTTCCTATCTATTAAGTAGAAAATAGTTTTGTAAAATTCATTTAGTGAATGGGAATTTTCTTTTTATTTAAGATTATATGCTGACAGAAAAATGATGCAGAATCATCATATTGATCCTTATTTCTGTGTTCCTGTGTATGCATATAATTGTGTGTTTGTATTTGTGATGTTTCTCTTTTTCTTAGATTTATAACAGAATATTTCTCATTAGTATAATTTTGCCAGATACTCCTATATTTTGTTCCACGAGACAAATGAGTCTGTTGCCTGTACCAGAAGCAGCCACTGTGTACAGTTCTCTCCCACATCCAAGTTGCTGATTGTACATAAAGAAATATGAGGTCATATTAGGAATCATTTAGACAGTATTGTAATAGGTGATACTGGTTATATCATTGGGTTGGAGCTTAAAGTATCAGTAGAGAAAATGTTGGCACTTGAGTGCCCTTGATTTGTCAAATGTCCTTTTCATACCCTACAGTATTTCTGGTATCCCACCCCAGCAACATTGTCTAGTACATTTTCATCACTCCATGAAACATTGATATTTTGAAGTACGCTTTAGACAAAGTGACAAGTTAATCAAGCACACCCTCATGAATGTCCCTTTTTCATGAAATTTGATTGGTTAAAAGAAAATTTAAAATGGGGCAACATGCTGTATTATGGACCAGGCCAGTCAATAAAACAACAAATGTGTAGTCATTTATTTAACTTTAATAATGAACTATGGTTAATTTATTGCATGTCAGAGATATCAATAAACAGAGCCAAGTCTTAAAATTGATGCACTGAACACAGTGCGACATGTTTAAAGTAGATTACTCATTGAGGGTTAGATCATGAAGTCATAGGCCTACCTGCAAGTCTGCCCTAGCTATGATATCAACTGACATTTGGAATAGTTGAAGCCACAGAGTGATCCTATGGTTAGTTGTTAATGGAACAACAATGTTATGGCCCAGGTTAGAAACATGAGCATCTATATGACATGGAACTTTTTTTCTGTTTGTATATCATTTTAATCCACTCAGCATAATTCCCACTGTGGATTACTTCACTTTGGTAGGATACAACACTGCCACAATGCTGTAAATTTGGTGGTGAATTGACACGAGGAGAAAACTTTATGACACTTATCGTGATATAGATTTTATTTATTCTGATCTTTGCTCTGATTGTCTTTACTGCAGAACCTGAAGATTATTTTATAACATTTGGAAAAACCCCAGAGATTCATTAACTTTTGTGCTGGAGCACAAGGCAAATGTAATATTTTTATGCTTGTAGTTTAAAGCCATTATTCAGCTCATGATAGGCTATACATGGTGGCCAGTATAGCTGGTGGAAGAAGAACCCACAAAAAATATGGGAAAAACCATGACCCATGGGAAGATACTGGCAAGTTTTCTCACATGTCTACATTGGTTGAGTCAGAGACTCAAACCCACATGGATAGAGGTGAGGTGCAAGTGTTCTGTAATGGTGACAGCTTTTGACAACTCAGCCACCCAGGGCTCCTCGGTGACATTTTAAGGTAGCACATGAACAGATGTCATAATATCCCACTGAGGTAATAATCTAAGGCTTGGATGAACTTGAGTGAAAAATTTGTATGTCCGGCTGTATTCTGTAGGAGTATGACATGTGAGGAGCATGATTCAACCAGATGCTGCATTCAAAATGGTGTCTGTTTTTTTTTCTTTCAGGATATTATGCTTTTATTGTTTAGAAGACACTTAGAGTTGTTTGTTGGTAGGATTTTTGGATGGATTAATGTATGGAGACTTAAGCGTGTAATAGTGCATTGTTCTCAACATGAATGATAGCATTGAGGGAAAAACCCGCTAAGGAGTCAATAACACTTGGCAGCTCCATTGATATATGTAGGATCAGTTTAGGACTCTGCTGATTTAGGAAGTTAGGAGTACTAATATTGATAATACATTTTGTCCAAGTCTATGTATATGGTGTTACTACCTCTATAAACAGCATGTTTCTTTTTCTTAAGCAATGGACTGCTCCTGTGGCTAAGTGGTTGGAGCGTCTGCCTTGGATGCTGAAGGCCGAGGGGGATTAAACCCTGACCGAGTCATACCAAAGACTTATGGTACTAGCAGCTGCCTCACTTAGTGCTCAGCATTAAGAGATTATTGTTAGGACTGGTTGGACTGGTGTCAGGATAATGTGACTGAGTGGGACATGATGCCACATGTCTGCATCATGATGCCCCAGTGCTAGCGATATGACTGAAATTGTTATTGATATACACAAATAGTATGCAGCACCTTTTGAATTTGGTATATTTTCAGCAATTGTTGTAAATATATTTCAAAAAATCAAATCAAGGATATTGATACTACCTCAACTCTGTATTTTAATAAACCAATTCATGGAAATTCACTGCAGTGTTTGTTGTTGTTGCTTGTTGTTGTTGGGGTCCAAAGTGAACTTCATGATTTAATTTACATTAATATTTTTTTATACCTTTGCTTTGATGAAAGTTTTAAGCTGCCCATGTGGAAAGCATCTCCAAGAGATATAGTGTTTGGGGACTTATTTTGACAAAACCTTAACACAGTCAAAGCACGAGGACACGTACAGTGTTTGGGGACTTCTGGCAAAATCTTAACAGTCAAAGCATGAGGACACATACAGTGTTTGGGGACTTCTGGCAAAATCTTAACAGTCAAAGCATGAGGACACCTATACAGTGTTTGGGGACATCTTGTGACAAAACATTAACACAGCCAAAGCATGAGGACACGTATGCAGTATTTGGGGATTTCTTTTGACAAAACCTTAACAGTCAAAGCATGAGGGCATATATAGTGTTTGGGAATTCTTTTGACAAGACCTTAACACAGTCAAAAACATGAGGACACATACAGTATTTGGGGACTTATTTTGACAAAACCATAACACACAATCAGAGCATGAGTACACATACACTGTGTTTAAGACATTCTTTAGACAAAATCTTAAAGCCCTGATGCTGCTGTTTATTATAAATTTCAGCATTCTTCCTATCTAACTAAAGTTTGGAAGGAAGGAAATGATTTGTTAAAAAGCTATCTGACATAAATCTTTCTTTGAATTAATTAGGATGTTTGTTTTAAATTATGTTTATGTTCAGATATTCAGTTTAGAATTAAGAGGTGTCACCCCTTAATTTAGTGAATGAAGTTGCTTGTAAATCTGTTCTTTTTTGGGAGTGCTTCAAAAGTAGTAATGTGATATTCCATTCAACAAATTCCATTAGTTACCAATCTAATAACAACATTCGCACGTGGCATAGAAATTGATTCAGGAGGGAATGAAGAGAGATATGCTCACTTTTTTAAGTGGATATGAGAAGAAAAAGCGTGCACTAGAAAGAAAAAAAACCCTCAGGTGAATATTTGTGATCAGTTGGTTTTGCTGGAATAATTTGAAGAGTGAACTTTGGCTGAAGACAGTCCGACATGGCATGGTATTGGCTTCTTATGTTTACAACGGTGACATTACCAAATCTTGTATTCCAGCTTTTGACTGAAATCAGATTAATTCATACACGTGTGAAAAATGACACAGTTTTCTGACAGTTTGAAGGAGAAAGTACATTGCTCATAATGTGATGAAATTTCAATAGTATCTGGTTTTAATGGAACCCAGTGATGTTTAGGACCAATATCTTTCAGGATTCACTATTATTCATATGATTTGGAATATACAATTTTTTGCATGAAATGGTGGCATTGGGGCTTTAACACACAGTCAGTGCATGTGTGTATATGGAGGAGTTTGGTTTTTGACCTCTGGGTCACATGTATTATGGGGGTGGGGGGATATGTAATGGGCAAGCATGAAGATTTGTCAAGATGAGTCAGAAAAGTAGCTTGAATTATTATTTTGTTATGTACACAAAATTTGCAATGTTTTAATAGCATATACTTCTCTTTATTAATTAGTTAAAGAACAAAAAAGTAATTGTAGTTTTAAAGGATTGATGATGTATTAAACATTAGAGAGTATGGAAGAAAAGAAAATGCCCTGTTTTAGTGTACTCAGCA
>JAECUM010066342.1:0-14466 GCA_016617855.1 Megalonaias nervosa | reverse complement strand
TAGCTAGGTGTAATCAGTAGAACAAACAATACAGTCCCTAATTAGTTAGGTGTAATCAGTAGAACAAACAATACAGTCCCTAATTAGCTAGGTGTAATCAGTAGAACAAACAATAAATTCCCTAATCTGCAAGTGCATAATATGCTAAGGCAGATCAGGATATTTGTTCTCTGCAGTCTGACTCGACTTATGTGTGAGTATATATGGTAGTACATAAAAAGGTACTATTAATTAACTTTTTTGTTGCTAATTATTTTTTAAATATACATGGAAACAACAAGATCCTCTTCCCTTTTCCATAAATAATGCCAAAAATGTCCTATTTAAAAAAAAAAAAAAATATTTATAGCCACATAATTTTTTTATTTCAACTAAATTCATTCATGACCAAGTTTCAACAGACAGGCAGTTTTATTGATTGGGAGACTTTTATCCACTGATTCAAATGTCAGATTGGTGTGAGTTGCTTTAGCTTGAAGAAAATCAATAATTTGTACCAATCATGAGATAAATTAGACAATGCCTAGAGAAGTTTTCTGATAAAAGTGCTACATGTAGTAGTACAGGCTTGAAGAAGTAGGGTAATTAGACAAGTCCAAAACATTTAAATTGTCACATGCCACTCAATGTAAATAACTTAGATTTAAACCAAGAAAATGATTTCAAACTACACGAATAATGTTTTTTTGGTCTACCATTCATAATACGAAGCATTCTCAGTGAAGTAGGAGGATAAGAAATCAATTCAAGGACAATATACAAGAAAAGAAGACCGCTCCAGTGGCCTTTGCATGTTTGAACCACGGCTGACCATACCAAAGTCTTATAAAAATGGTACTAGCAGCTGCCTCGCTTAGTGCTCAGCATTAAGAGGTTAGTGTTAGGACTGGTCAGCCTGGTGTCAGGATAATGTAGACATCACTATAAACTGCCACACTGCAGAGATCATAGCAATATGACTGAAAAATTGTTAAAGCTTCATTAAAAATCCAAATCTTACACACACACACACAAAGAACGACAAAAGAATGATAAACCTTGGAGAGATCAGCAACAATTGCTGGAAGCCCTTCCATTAATCCTTTAAAATTTTAAGCAGAGCCTTAAGTGGGCATGATAACATTCATATGACTTACATAATATGACCATTCCACTCATCATACTAATACAGTATTTTAAGAACACAGCCCTATGTAGACGATTTCCCAATCACATCAATTTCACCCACACAACCATAGTCTAATAAATTTCTTTCAAAGGAAAAAGATATAATCAAACTCATCCAAGATCTTGAAGACATGAATCTTTTAACAAGTTTTTTAGTAAAATTTGATAAGAAATAATCTCTAGAGGTGTAATAATCACAGCCAATCATAGGCAAGATCACCTCATTAATATGCACAGATCTTACTTATTATTAAACGTTATATCACTTATTACAAATTCAATACTGTTACTGAATCTTTTAACAAGTTTTTTAGTAAAATTTGATAAGAAATAATCTCTAGAGGTGTAATAATCACAGCCAATCATAAGCAAGATCACCTCATTAATATGCACAGATCTTACTTATTATTAAACGTTATATCACTTATTACAAAAGATCATGTTACTGTAAGCCTATTTACCACATGTACTTGGTTGTGTATCAAGTCCAACTGCAAACAACAATGATCATGATCTGCCATAGCATGATGCACCAGCAGACCGGGTATATCTTGTTTATTCTACTAATTACTCATAACAAACTATACAGAGCCAGATATGCTATCACATTATGTGACAACAGATCTGGGTCTATGCAATCTGCAGTTTGATTCAACTCATAAGTGAGTACACATGATACCCATTTGTTCTAAATCCTATTCAAAAGGCTCCAGATGATACAAGCTCAGTCAATGAGATACAAGATCACCTCATTAATATGCATAGGTCTTACTCATACTACAAAATCTCATCCAACATAATTTTAGCCTTTTTACCAAGTTTCATCAAATTCTGGTAAAAACTTGTAGACTATCACTTGATATGACATTCTGCCAATTAGATGCCAAGATCACATCATTAATAATCAAATATCTCACTCCTAATAAAATACATTGGACATCTTAAATGACATAAACTGAGACCATTTACAAAGTTTGATCAAAATAAGATTAAATATCCACTCTAGAGTGGCAGCAACCTCAATTACTCAGATCCGTGATAACTTCAAAATATTAATGAATCTGACTATAATTATACTCAACTGAGAATTTATGATATAAGCTTATATTCCCAGTTTTATCAAATTCAAACCAGAATGTGACATACCAATCAGTCACAAGCTTTATCCAATTAGATGCAAAATCACATCATGAACATGTGTTCAGATGCAAGATCACTCACTTGCGATTTTGATAATATAAGCCTGTTTCCAACCCTGATCAAAATTTGATTAGAAACTATGGGTTCCAGAATGGTAACAAGATCAGCCAATTAATATGCAATCTTGGACTACTCCAGTGGCTTAGTGGTTAGAGCATCCATCTTGGATGCGGAAGGACGTGGGATCAAACCCCTGCCGAGTCATACCAAAGACTTGTAAAAAATGGTACTAACAGCTGCCTCACTAGGCACTCAGCATTAAGAGGTCAGTGTTGAGACTGGTCAGCCTGGTGTCAGGATAATGTGACTGGGTGGGATTCATCATGCTTCATGTCTACGGCATGATGCCTCAGTGCTAGACATCACTATAAACTGTAACACGCGTGCGTGCATCAATCTCGCTCATCAACAAACTTATCAGAGATCTTGATAATATCAGCCTATATATTAAGTTTGATATAAATTAGATCAGAAATATCATTTTCAGCCATTTTGGTGAAGTTATATTGTGGAAACGAATATGAGGAGGACAAGCAATCATGGGGCTTTAATTCATCTAAACAAGGTTCAACCCATAAAAGTAAATGTAAGTCATTGAGACTATATACATACCTAACTGGTTTAGAATATACTGAACTATTCCAGTTACAATAAGCACCTCATGTCAAGATATGAAGTTAATTGTCAAGGGCCTTTAATCCATGTAAAATAATATTAACAAGACAAAACTCATAAAAGACACATCTAAGTCTTCAGACACTGTACACACCAAATTGTATCAGAACATGTCTATTAAATGGTTCCTGAAATATGCTGGTTACAAGATCCGCTGTGGTGAACTTTGAAAATTAATGTAAAAAGGGCAATAGCTCACTCAAAAATTTAACCCAAAGTGATAAACTATTTAAAATGTAAAACTGTATGTGAGCAATTCATGTACCTAATGACATGTAATTTTATGCATAAGGGTTTCTGAGCTATGGTAGTTACAAGACATATGAATGGATTGAATAACAGACAGATGGAAAAGGTGATTATTAAGGAGTTACCTAATCTTGATATGGGACTGTAATACATGTAATAATAATTATATGAGATTTATCTGACAGACAGTAAATAAAAAAATATATAAATAAAAATTTCTATGTTCATTATTCATACAAAAAGGACTATGCAAACAGACAAGTGTAACACAGAGGTGGCCAAATCAAATTTAACATCCCAGATACAAAGCAGAGCAACAGGAGTTAGATTGTACCTGTCTTTCATCCAGAAGTGCTCTTCTGTTCTATTCATTATATTCTCAGATTGACAACCTTCTTGACAGCTTTTTGCCTAATTTTCATGCATTAATTTTCTAAAGAATTTCACCTTAATTGTCCAAAATTTCCTTCCAGTTTGTCCTTTCATGTACATTGTACCTTGTGAAAGTTTCTCCATCTACTTGTATCTAAGTGGCTTCTAATCCTAATAACATATTTAAAAAGATCAATGTAGCAACTGACATTTTGGAATGGCAATGCTTTCAGCATATTATGCCAAAAATAGAGAAATTGCACATAAATTTTCTTGAAGTCTGAAACTGGATGCCATTAAGTTGAATATTTCTAGCTACTGGGTATATTTGGTAACAAGGACAATTACAGTATAGCTTGACTACAATTATCACTATCACCATAATTTCTTATTACAAGAGAAATAATATGGTTTCAATGTACTGTTTGGGAGCAATTTTGAATTCATGGTAGGTTCCTGTTTCAATGAAATAGACTGGATTTGCATCCTGTTCCCTGGCTTGTAAATCAGATGAAAGTAATCCTGAACCATTGTCCCAGTTCATCAATACCAGAAAGATTTATTGCTCTTCTCTGCACTTGACTGGTTTTCACTACAATCCCAATCCCCAACCAAAACCCAGGCTTAGAAATATACAACACAGATGGTGAAACTGAGCCGATTGTCTTCCTTCATGCATGTACCCATGTCTGGATGGACAAGATAACAGTCCCCAAAAAGAATGGGAATAATTACTACCATTTTTGTATTGTAATCAAATGCTCTAAAAGAATTTAACTAAAACCAGACTCCAAATTCAAACTGCAAATGGTCTCATGGCAGGATTGCAAAGTTTTGTTTTATCTAAATGGTACTATAGTACTTCTTATGATGCATCCAGCGTATCAAGTTACAAGCTAAATGCAAATTTTGAGATAGCTCACTATAATGTGAAATATCAGTCACAGTGACATGGTTTTGCTAGAATGTGTATTAAAAGTAAAGATTCCATTAAATGTCAAATCTGCTAATATTATTACAATACACCTTTTAACTCTCAGGGTTACAAGACTCTTGATCGAGCCCGACATTTCAGCCGAACCAGATGATATCTATTATCAAATTTTGAAACATTACCTGTTACATCCCTCAGTACACTAAACAACATTTTCAACATAATTTGTGAAAATGGCCATCATGGTGAGAAGAAACAGTGATAACCAGTACAGAAACCTGGAAAGGACAAAACTGATTCTTGCAAATATCAAACTAAGCAAAATGATGAAGCAACAATAGGTAATTAAACTAATTTAATATATTCACAGTTGATCTAAGTCATTATTCTGCTTAAATTAACATTACTACTGACCATAAAATTCTCTCATAGATCCAGAGACATCATCATATGACACAAATGAAAATCTTCCATCTTCGTCTTTTGATGGCTTTTCACCCGTATCTTGCTATGATGGTCCGGAGGGAGGGGAGGCCTTAGGATATGTTCATATTTAATTAATAATAATTGATTTTTAGAACATTATAATGTTATAAAGGTTTAAGAAGCAACTACAATGACTACAAGAAAGCATTAAATACATTACAGTATGAGTGCTTCATAACTAGAAATTTACCGGTATTGTGTCAACAGGCTATAGCAACTTTGTATCACTGATTATATAAACACTGTAGATAAATCCAGAGGAAAGTGTACACATACCATTACAGTGAACCATATTCCTGTAGGTTACTTGGTTTAAGTTCAGTTTCAAGGTTTTCATCCAGCCCAAATTCTTTTTTTCTCTTACTCCAGATTTCTACACATTTTGTCCCTCATGATGCATGAGAGGGGAGGGGGGAACAGAAAGCAGAAAGGATTGCAATGAAATTGTGTACTATATTAAATTTATTCAGAAAACAGAGATTATTAATACTTTTTATCTTTATTTTCATATGTCACTAATGATTAATGAGTGGTAATTCATCATTGATCTATAGGTATAGAATCGACAGCAAACAGTTGCAAGAATGCTTATATATACATATTACTGCACCATGGGCAGATCACAATTTGATATACCAATAGTATTAGTATATCATATTTCTTTATACCAAAACTTAAAAAGGAAATTTTATTTTTAATGTATGTGGCATATACATATATATATATATATATATATATATATATATATATATATATAGAGAGAGAGAGAGAGAGAGAGAGAGAGAGATGACACCTTCATGAAAGATGAAGAAGAACTGACATTAATTTATTACAATTTAATTTGCAACTTGAGTTCTTTATTACTGTATCAAAATTGATGCTGGAATAATAAATGCAAAATTATTCCTGGTCTGTGTCCTTCTTTACTTCCCAAAGCTCATATTACATCAATTTATGATAACCACTACTCAATAAATCTTTATGTAAGCCAATAAAATCTGCAAAATGCTTAGAAACATGAAAGCATTCAAGTTCAAGAAAGTGAAAAGTCAATCACACTGTACCCTGTTTAAGTGCACATATCCTTTAATGAGATTAATAATAATAATAATGCTTTATTTATAGAGGGTGACTCATTAGTCAAAAAGGATTATATAACATCGAACATAACATACTGATCATAAATGTAATGTATTATCAACTGTTAGAAGCTTTTCCATACTGAACAGATTAATATCAAAGTGATTCATTTATGTGATTCAATTATTTTGTGAATAAAAAAGTTATCACTACATTCTTTTTATTCTATGGATGTTCAATATTCCATTGAGCAAATAGAAGACAGGAGCATTGTTACCACTAATTATGTTGTATACATTGTTATCACTAATTATGTTGGATACATTGTTATCACTAATTATGTTGGATACATTGTTATCACTAATTATGTTGTATACATTGTTATCACTATGTTGTATACATTGTTATCACTAATTATGTTGTATACATTGTTCTCACTAATGTTGTGGGCATATAAATAACTGATGAATAAAGAATTTGCAGACCAGTCCTGCTTTCCTGATGTCCCTTTTAATCATGTCCTTCAAAAATAATACTTGCCATGAGTGGAGATTATGCACTTTGCATTAATTAGTTTAAGGATAGATGTTTACAGATTCAACCATGTCTGACAGCACATCTCCAATGTCCTTCTCTTCATTTAACAAAAGCAACCATTTTGGCTGAATGTAACACATGAAAACATCAACTGAGTTCCTTCATGTGATTGACATAAAGGTATGATGCAATTTTCCTTGAAGTTAGACTTTTGCCTTATGATGTGCTTTGAAAACATCAAAGAGCACTACCACCTTCTGTTCACACTAACCAAGGGGCAGTGAGTCTTGTCCAGAGTTCACGTTGCTGTATTTGGATCCAGTCAAGAAACAGAGAACTTATTACGATCAAACAGGATCCAGTCAAGAAACAAAAGACTCTATAGGGTCAAGCAGGCCTAGAGGTCTGGTCAACAAACAAAAGACTCTATAGGGTCAAGCAGGCCTAGAGGTCTGGTCAACAACGGACTCTTTTGCATCAGGTAAGCCAGTAATTGAAGGATATCTTACTTCAAGTATTAAACTCTACCACTATTATGATAGTAGTCAGAGCAAATGTCAACTCTGACAGAACTGTTCATATATTTAAGTGATCGAAGCTTTGTTTCAAATGTCTTCTTTGCTGTCATTTATTTATTTTTAGCAATTAATCCTAATTATCAACGGCTGTAAGTTTTGAAAGCAGTCTTAAAAACACTGAAAAGATTAACTGCAATCTTAATTACATCAGTGGAATTAAGCCTGTTTTCTTCTACACATGTGCAGAAGGATCTCAGGATTTTCCTTGATTAAGGCCTCCACATTTTTCCTAATATTTAGCATTAAATAACTTACCTAATTACCCAATTACTGAAGTGGGGATTAAGCTTAATCACTTGGAAATATGGTTAAGTGAATGACAGCAGCATACCTGCTAAGTCATGGCATATCACATGTAAAACACATTTTTACTGACTAAACTCCACAACATATCAGATTTCCCCCAAAACATCAATGACAAAAGCAAAGTGGTGCAGTGCATTATCAAACATTGCAACATGTCTTATTCAAAAGAATATCCTTATTTTGGATCATTTTCAGAGTTCTTTAATGCTTCCAGCAGGGTATAAATAAACACTAAACAGGTTTATTGCACAATTTGTTTCATACAATGTATCATAAAGTGTCATTTTACTGGCAAAATTAAGAAAGAAGAATGTACCATAATAACAGGGATATTATGGTAAAGAGCAGTTTGGAACAATGATCTGGAAAATGAACATCAAAGACAAAATCCAGTTATAATGTAAATGAAGTAAGTTACTTTTGTACTTGATTTTGGGCACTGTCTTTAAAAAATGAAATAAAACCATGAATTAAAGAGAAATTTAAAGAATGATTGCATCAATAGAGTCATGGATATAAAACTTCAGCATAGCTGGATTGTTGTGGCTTGTTTGTTACTGTGTAAAGACCAAAAGATTTGGGCATTTCAGTCAATTTGTAAAGTTTATTAATACTTTTCCCATAAATTTAAATTTGCTGCAAAATATAGAGGCTTTTAGATCCAATTAATGATAAATGGCAAACAAATATTGGATAGAAGACCAGAAGGTCTTATTCTGTTGATCAATTCTGAACCAATCAACTCACAAATCTTTGCTGCTTATGCTTGATTTGATACATTTTCAGGAGCTGTGTCAAGAAGCATTTAGAAACTTTCCCTGCAGAGATTAAAAAAAGTATGACTTCATCTAAGACAAATATAACTGGCTTTGCAGTATACTACAAAATCATTTCATCCATCTAAACCCATAAACAATGTCATTTTTAGGCCCATGTACCAAACCCTGTATGCTCAGAAACCAAATTTCCTTTAACCTTTTGGCAAATAAATTAGTCTCATCTTGATGCAAAAGTCATTGGTGATAATATGTTAAAAGTTTCCATTCCCAAATTATGACTTTTATTAATACCCACAAAGACAATATTTTTGATCTTTTGCATGATAAAAAAGTCCTCTACTAACTCTTCCATTTATTCAGGGTAAATTCAATGAAGTCAGTATTCAAACGGTTTGAAATACTGAGGTTACCATTGCAACACCCCATGGCACCATCTTGAGCTGGCACTTGATAAAAATCCTTCATCTTCACTACAGAAATTACAAAAATCTTTCAACTACATAAAAAAAATCAGGAAAAACTAATTTCATAATCTTTTCAGATTAGCTTTGCAAAATGAAAGTCTTACAAACATTAAATTTGACAAAAAAATCCATTAATTACCCCAATCTTATGGAAATGATTTGCTCATAAAATTTGGATAAGTGCTATTGACTCTCTTGTCACATTGGTATAAGGGTAATGAAAAAGCAGATAAAGTAGCCAAAGCTGCCCCCTAGTTACCTGTTTCTGAAAGAGGGTTTTAACACTGAGACAAATATGTAGAATGAAATCATCCAAACCATCTCTGGGAAGAGACATCTTTCACACAGAACAAAGCACACAGATGAGGTGGTACAATGAGCTAAACATGTAGGTTACTGCTTTGGAATATAGGTCACAGAGACATCATTTTCAATGAAAGACATTTATTTGACTTTAAAATGCAGAACAGTGTCTAAGAAAATGACTAAACTGTACACCCTAAATTTAGTGTTGATGCCAGACAGACAGGTGGATGGATATTCCTCATCAATCCATAAGCTGAAATCACTTTGCAAACTGGCCGAAAAATGAAGTCAGCCTTACTAATTAAGTCATATATCTAGACAGTATTAACTGTAATCATGTCATAAAACAAATATATAGTCAATATTTATTAATAAGCTTTCATATTATACGGAAAAAAAGCCATAACATCAATCACAACCATTCTTTATTTCAAACTCTCTTGAGAATTTAATTTTTGCTTGTTAGATATTCTTTACAGATTTGATTCTTTTAACAATTAAGTGGTAAAGCATAACACATTACTTTTTAAAATCAAAGTCAGTGCTTCCTTGATTTTTTAAATGATTTTCTCTTTCTGCCTATGAAGTCAATAGCCCTAATTTTTCTGCTAAGAGTACTATCTTATTTTTGCCGTTTTTCTGCTAGTATAACTGTCAATGAAAATTTAATGAAGCACTCTACAGTCTAACCTTGTTACAGTAGTTTGTCTGTGAACAGTCAAGCAGAATTGTTTCAAGAGAGCAGCAAGTTGAATCTGAGATAAACAGCTCCTTAAATAATTAGAAATGTTTTCAAGGAACATAAATAAACCCACCACAACAATTGAGAAAATGCTCTAAATGCAAAACTGGATGGATAATTGCAAGTATAATCTCAGACAAACTGATACTAAAGCAGACAAATCTGCCAAAAAATTTTAAAATAAGTATAGGATGAGATTATAATGGGACAACTAATCACTGGAAAAATTAATAAACATGAGTGTTGTGTAATTAATGTCAATGAATCATATTTATGACAGAATATTATAATGGAAGTTGAAAAAAGAGAATATAACATGCATATTGGAATTGATTCCATAATATACTTCAATTTATTTCTGGAGAAGAAACTTATTAGAGGCAGTCTTTAAGCAGTTTAGCTGACTAATGAATTACATTCATTCAGTGAAAACCTGTAATCCAAGTAATATAATCATGTCAAATTTTGTTACACAAACAGTACAATGCAAACCAGGATATTCTGAGAACAGATTGCTGACCAGTTTTCCAGCTCCTCAGCTCATATTTGTGTCAGTTTTACATTTTGTCGGTAAAACACCAATTAAGCATATAATTTCAAAACTAGAGAAACATAAAACACAAAATCTGTGTAACCAACTATAGCAACCACATGTTTAAAACAATTACCTGTGAATGAGGGTCAAGAATTATAGGTTCTGTTTACCATAAGTATTCACTTATAAGTCTGATCCAACTGCAAACTGCACAGACCCAGATCTGCCATTTTTGCATAATGTGCCAGTAGATCTGGGTCTATGCAGTTTGTTAGGACCAATCAGCAGAACAGAACACAGACCCTGATCTGCTTGCACATTATGCAATTGCAGATCTGGGTCTATGTTTGCATTTGGACTGAACTTATAAGCATGTTTATAAAGTAGTTTGATGCACATAAATACCATCTGTTCATAGTAACCGTTTTGGTGCCTTGTCTGTACTTAACCCACACTACAATTCCAATACAAAGGCAAAGTTTGATGCATAGGTAATAAACCAATTGTTAAGATTTTTTTTTCACTAGAAAATGATGTCAAGCAACTTGCATAAAATTCAAGATACATAGATGTGGCAAAGAAACGCCAAATACACATTTCAACTGACCCATTTGAAAAGTTGAGAATGATACACCTCCTCAACTGAATAGCTATTGCTTTCAAATCAAAGTCATTTGGTTTCAAAAATGTCTTACTGATTGAAACAAATTTCACAAGTATATTGTGAATATTTCATAAAAATTTGATGAAAAAACATTTAAGTTACAAATAGCTGAATTTGTACAAGAGATACAGTAATATCTGCCCCACTGGGGTGCACAAGATTTTCTCCTACCATCTGATTATGTAATGATTCACTCCTAGCTCAAAATCAAATTGGTTGGAGTCTTTTGGAATCTGTTATGCTACAGTTGATGGATAGATGCCACCCGTGGCTGATGGGTCATTTACACTGTTCCAACCAGAGTTGACATCACTAAACCTCATGTTCAAGAAATAATGAAAAATGTCTTTATCTGATGCCTTAAATTGTCTAGTGTAGAATTTAATGTAACTACATCAATTATTTTAAAGCCTAAAAACTTCAAGCTCTTTAAATCTCAATGGCTGTCAAATTTTTGTTGCATAATTAAGACTACAAAATATAATATTGCTTTTCAAGTCCAAATACTGAGAATCAGGTTTCTACAATGCAGAAAAATCTGTCACCAGACTGTCTGCTCTGTTATTATGTCTCATGAAGAGCCCTTCTTATTGCAAAAATATCTGTCACCAGACTGTCTGCTCTATTCCATGAAGAGGTCTAAACAATGCAAAAAAATCTACCAGCAGACTGTCTACCCAAATGTTATCTATCCCATGAGAAAAACAGAATTTCTTCAACATTTTGCATCACTGTGTAACAAAGAGATATCGATATTAAGGGTGAAAATTTGTTTGCAAGAATATGGCCTTCCCCTTTTTTGCCTATGAATTGTGCCATTTTGGTTGGGAATATTTATCTCATACCAAATGCATACAATCAATTAAGTGTTACATATATGGTTTCCAAGCAGCAGCCCCAAACCCTATAGTCAATACTGAAGAAATAATAAGATGCCATTTTAGAAATCTGTTTACAACTGTCAAGAAAGAGCATATGCTGCTTATTCAATGACAATCTATACATCATAATCACAATCATTTCATTAGGTGTGACTTGAAAAGCAAAGTATTTCCAGTTTTTGCAAACCCAAAATGTTTATGACAATCTATCCATTATATATTGGAATGGCTGCTCAAATATAAACCTGACATCTATATACATATATCACTGAGAATACAGCAGATCACCTGTCCGCATGATGATGTTAGATACCATATATAACTGCTTATAAGCCGATCCAACTGCAAACTGCACAAAACCAGATCTGCCATCACATAATGAGCCAGCAAATATGGGTCTGGACAGTTATGGGTAATGAGTAAAACAAAAAACATGGAACCTGATAAGCATGTGCATTATGTTACAGCAGATCAGGATCTTTGTTGTGTGCAGTTTGACTTAACTTATAAGCGAGTACATATGGTATCTTCCAGTGTACTCAAGTAATTTAATAAAGGTATATTTCATATGTTCCACTAACAACAGAACTGTCTCATTCACATATTATCTCAAACACATTAATATAAAAGTGAGACAAAAGAAGCACCTGGATTTCTGATTTTCTGTAAAATCCTGTGGAAGGGATATAGCAGTGAATATTTTTTTGTCAGCATGGTGTGACTCATAAATCAGATATACTGATATGTACTGCATAATATTCAATTATAACTGCTGTACTAAAACACTTAAATCACTACCCAAATGTTAATGTCAATGTTATAGTCCAAATGTCATTTTATTTCATCATTTTGATAGAGAAAACAAGCCAGGGAAATGATCAGTGCTGCTTAAGCACTGTATTTAGGCAAGGCCAATTATACCAATGAAAATGGTAATTCAACAAAGATACTGACTACCATGACAAGCAGCATATATGACATCACAGATGACATCATAAACATTAAAATCAAGCACAAAGAAACTTTATTATTCATAAAGTGCTCTATAACTTGAAATGATCACTCTGTAATAACCATTTTTTCAAGCACGACAGTGGCAATTGCAGCTACTGTGATGTACACATATTAACTTGTATTCTTGTGTCTGTGGCTTTATTGTACATGAGTAAAGAGAAAAGAACAAGTCAAATAAAGAATAAGGGTATTTATGACATTCTGATCAAAGATTGTAGAGTTCTTTCATTATTATGTGCAGCATTAGGGAATGGAAGGGTTGAGTGCAAAATTTCCCATTTTCTAAAGTTATGGGACAACTTTTTGAGTGAGCTTTATTAGTTCCTATATTATGGGATGAGGAAAAAGTCAACTAATTTTTCCAGTTCCAAGATGTATGGTAACTACAGTATATATCATAATTCAACTTTCCGTCACAATTTCTTTACAGTAGTGAACTCGGAACTAAAAAAAGGACAGGTAAGTTTGGAAAACACTACTGTGATCTGTCTCTGTATAATGTGTATCAGGGTCTTTGGTGTGTGTTCCACTGATTGCTCCTAACAAACTGCACAGACCCAAATCTGCTAACGGTATGCGATGGCAGATCTGGGTCTGTGCAGTCTGCAGCTGAACTCATCTTATAAGTGAATACACATGGTAATTTTTAAGTTCCTTCTGTGGCAGTCTGTGTCTATTCACAAGATGTGAGAAAAATTTAATCATTTCTTTTCATCAAATGCACAATGTAATGTACACAGTTTCCTCATAACAATGTTGTACAAGAGAGTCATGCATTACTCTTGTGTTATAGGTCAGACTGTCTAATAATGAGGCAAATTATAAGCATTATACAAGAGGATGTAAAGAAAACCACATTTTTTTTCATGAGTAAGTGAGCCATACAATAGTCCCACATTATGAGTTCATCAATTATTGAGGTAAATTGCAAGCATGATGCAAGATAATGTAAAGAAAACCACAAAAATAGGAAATTTAATCAGGTGAAACCATATCTGAATTCATTCTCATTAGCCAAGTAGTAAGTAGGGATGACGAGAGTAAATAAGACATAACAGAATCCACAGAATCCATGGCCATACCAATATTACATGAGGGATAACATCAAACTAAGGTTTTTTGTGTGGGACCATTGTACTTCATTTTGAATACAAAAAAACCCCGAAAACAGCTGAATCTCATTAAATTTTAAATGAAAACTCATGAGGAAAATAATGTTAATTTCCTGGAAAAAATGAAAAAATTGCACAATTTATCAAAATTGGAACTTTAAAAAATTTGAACATTTTTTCCCAGTATTTGTTGTTTTTAATTTTCTCAGGTGCAAAATCAGTAATGCTGTATAACAATTCTTACATTATCTAGGGCAGATCTTGCATAAGAAGCATTATACTTAGTGTGTTAAGTCATACTCAGATTGGTTGAGTCCAACTGCAAACAACACAGATCCAGATCTACTGTCACATAATGCACCAGCAGATCTGGATCTTTGCTGTT
>JAECUM010066340.1:0-11356 GCA_016617855.1 Megalonaias nervosa | reverse complement strand
TTTAAATGATACATATGATGGAAATTTCTAGGTACCTAAACGTGGAGGCATATCTCAAAAGAGATATATTTACGCCTCCGAAAACCATGCTTCCCCGGATGCCTCTGTGCCAGCGTATGCAAACCAGGTTTACTCGGCTGTCTCAGTGCTAGAAATTGGAATACAATCACTAGTTCCTTATATAAAGAGTACAGATGGTCTGACCTCCACTGACAAACGGGAAAGGAAATACAACGGCAGATTAATAATATTTACGTCTATTTTAGTGATAGTTCTGATGGCTCCCATCGCAGGTGCTATTTACGGAGGAAGTAATGTATCGCTGAACCATTTTGTACCTTTTACAAATATGATCCTGATGATATGCAAACGTAAACGTACCAGTGTTAGATTTATTGAAAGTTGAGTAGTTGCACAAATTATATGGATTATACATGTTACCGATTCAGCATATTTCTAACTTGATTAAAATTTTCGAAATATTCGTATCCTAATAACATTTTCAAATTGTTCCCGTTTTAAAGATGAGGCACATTTGTATATTTACGTTCATAATGAGTTGTCTGTTTGTTAGAGAATCTCTCTTGAAAGGAATAATGAATGTCATAGTAATTTTCTAAGACTGATAATGAAAAGAGACGATTGCTACACTTTGTATTACCATATCCTATTATATTTTCCTACGTATTTTTACATACCTTTTTCTCAATAGAGTACAAAATATTGATTCTATATTTGATTTTAATATCAAGTACATTCGCTATTTCAATGCCTAACCATACTGTTGGAAAAATAATTTATGTTTAGGACAATTAGCTCATAGTAAAAGCAAAAGAAACTTTTAAAGGTTTGGTAAAACATATTACAGGAAAGCACATCGACTGCCAGGTGAAGTAATACAGAACAATAACTTTAATTCACATACTATAGTACATAAAGATCACAATGGGCAGAAATGAAATTTGACAATGGTCTTGCACGTTCTTTTCAGTTCCAGTAGGTCCAATGGCAGAAGTCATCAAAGGTATGTTTGATTGAAACATATGAGAGGGATCGAAAGATGTAATCTTACCTTCATTGCCTTTATAGTTAACATATTGTTAATGTCTGGTTAGGAATTATCCTGAAGTTACTCATCCCGAAAAGCAGCACACACAACCTTTATATATATATATATATATATATATATATATATATATATATATATATATATATATATATATATATATACTGTTTGTTTATTTACATTTATTCTTTTGCCTTTACAAAAGTGAGACGTTGTCGTTTTTAATTTTAGTGTTCACTAATTACTGTGAGTTACTGTTCTAAATTTCGAGGTTTCGGTGGTTTCTATAAACCAAGAATCTCAAGATATAACCAAACAAAGTTAGTTCTCAGGGAAGAATAGGTCCTCATTCTTAATTTTCAAATGTAATTGGCAACAAAAGTGACTATTTTCGCGAAGCCACGGAAATTAAGAACCACATAAATAAATGAACTCTCGGTATAGCACTCATAAAAACTTCACGGAATTAAGCGCCTCAGTTACTGGTAAACATTTATTGCCCTAGCAATATGCAACCTCTTATCACAATTTTACAAATCTAAGAGCTATTAGGCAAACATATCTTAGATTATACAACACAGACTGTCAGAAATAAAACATTTCAAAATCACAGGCTACTATATGATGGCTAATTTACAATTTAAATGTGGGATGAAAAGTCCACGTCAAAAACTGTAATTTAATGCTTTACCTCTTTGGGACTCCAAAAAGGCAAATGATTTCGGATTTGTTTTAATAAGCATTCTTCAAGTGTTAACACAGAATCAACATAAATGTCATAATGAATAATAGATACTATATTTTATTTCAGAGTGTGTCAATGATAAGTTTCTGTGCAGAGATCAACGTCAATGCATTAGTCTTTTTAAATTGTGTGACTCTTTAAAGGACTGCTTTGACGGATCAGATGAGGACCTTCTCATTTGTGGTAAGTCATCATTATCGATTATACAGCAGTCATTATGAAAGAGCTTTACATTATAGTCAAGGTAACTTAGTAGGTCCGTAAACAAGTGGACCGTGTCGAACTGATGAGATTATGGATTCTTAATTCCGTGGGGAGCTATCTTTGAAGTTTATCGGATTACTACGAACAAATACGTTTTATCCACAACGTTTAAGATCAAGCAGTGAAGAATACATGACCTATTTTGTCAGAGGTGTATCAGCAAATTTGCGTGAGTAAGGATATAACGAAATTGTGTGTGTGTGTGTGTGTGTGTGTGTGTGTGTGGAAGAGAGAGGCCCGAGCTACATCTTATTGGTTATGTTCTTTACTTTCCAGAGCCAGATTTGCTATTGGTAGTATCTTTGTATAAAAAATATGGTTTCTTTGATTCACCTCTTGATACCATTCTTATCTTATGGTACTTCAGGCGTAGTATAAATCGTTTCATACCCTACAGATCATATTGGCAAGATTTAGTTTTGAACATAACTCCTTGCAACGTTTATGATTGCAGATTTCGCACTTTTCTTCCTTTGTATTTATATTTGTTTTATCTTATCTTTAACCCCCCACCTAACAACAGAAAATATTTACTTTAGAATTCGCATGACATCTGAGATATCCATATTTACCTATAGAAGTCACTTTTTGCATAACATTACTTCCCAGGATATTGAATATCCACTATAAGTAGCTTCCTTCTCCAATGTATAACATGACATTATTTTGCATTGGCAATTTTATTTTCTTTCGGTAAAATGGCGAAGTCCTCGCTTAATGTGTATATGATCATCACTGACCTCTTGTGTTCAAGATGGTGATTGGATCTGAAATCTGGTTCTTAACACTGATGAGTACTTATAGGTTCTCCGGGATCTATTAAGCAGTTAGGCGCATGCCTCGTGCACTCTGTACCTTCAATCTGGACAGTTTGCATATTTGGCGTAGCTATTTATGCAGATAGTTCTCTTGTAAGCTTAATAAATAAATAAATAAATAAATAAATGCATCAATAAGAACAGAAAAATCAATAAATTCTACAAATTAAATACCGCAAATATATATATATATATATATATATATATATATATATATATATATATATATATATATATATATATATATATATATATATATATATATATAGTTAAAATTCTATGGTCATAAATTAAGTAACAGAAAGAAGCGAATCCATCAAGTCTTGTAAAACTTAAAAATTTAATTACAAACGTCATAAAATAAAAATTTAAGAGGAACTCACTGTTGAATTAATTGAATAAAAAAATAATCCTGAAAAGGTTCTATTAATGTCGAAAGGAATAAAATGTTCAGTATAAATTTCAGATTTCCGGAAGTATGTGTCAAAATAGCTCTGTCCAGCAGAACTGCTTTGGATAATTCATAACAGTTTAAGAATAACATTGCAGTCCAATGAGCACTTTCTATTTCCACTGAAAAATCCAATCAAATGTTTTCCTCTAAAATAATACCTTAATACAACATAAAATTCTTCTGCAGATTTGATGTTACAACGAGAACGCAAGAAATATTAATCAGAAATATGAATGAATCTAAAATAGGTATAAATCTGTTTGCTCAGTTCTCTCCTTATATGTAGCTTCAAGAGTCTATCAGGAATATATGTCGCATTATACCCCACGTAACAGATCTTGCTAACACCTATTAATGTGATCTAACCAATCCAATGGGAAATAACTTAATTCTTTCTAGAATCCCACGGACTCCACCAGCCAATGAGAAATTACCCTAAAGTTGTCAACAGGTCTTATTGTTAAAATTATGTTTAGTAATTGTCAACACATACCTAAGCATCGATTTACAGATCCTATACAATTTTACGTTCTTAACATATTAAAACAGACCATTCGCGTAGGTTCAATCTAGCTATCGATAGTCACTAGAAGTTACAGTCACGAATAAAAATTTAAAAAATATAGATATACATAACACATATAAATATTTCATTGTTCATATTAATCAAACACGCAAATGATACTAACAATGAAATTGCAAGGTAAGACGTATAATGAATGTAATGAATGTACACATATGTATACAAAATATAGAAATATAGAATTCCTGTACACGTTAAATTGCATCTGCAACTCAAATATCTTCGTTGATGTGCATAATGTCGATATAGTATTTCTGCAACATCAAAACTCCACTCTAACAATCTCTGATTTATATTTGTCATTTTATTGACGAAAGTTAGGGTGTTGTGATCACCAAAAACAATAATGCAAAAAGGAGCTGAATTAATATAAACTTCAAATTGTTGCAAAGCCAAAACTAAAGCCTAGCGCTCTTTATATATAGTGAAATAATTTCTCGGGTACTTATTTAATTTTTTTAGAGAAATAGCACAGTGGATGATTCACGCCTTCATTAACTTATTGAATTAATATGCCACCAACTCCCACGTCACTTGAGTCAACAGACATTTTAATTGATTGTCTAAAGTCTGGAGCCGAAAGAATCAGTGCACTTTTAAATATGGCCTTTAATTTATCGAACACAACTCCTGAAATTTCAATGAAACTTGACCTTCTTACTCAATATATTGATCAGAGACTCAGCAATTATGGAAACATAATATCCAGCCACACCCCCAAAAATCGCATCAGCTGCCTCTTACCGATAGGCACTAGGAATTCAGAGATAGCTTTTCCATTAGCTTCTATAGGCTTAACTTGACCGTGTCCCACAATAGGTTATAAAAATGTAAGAGATGCTCGGCAGCACTTAAGTTTACTTTAATTAATATTCAAATTGTCCTCACTCAGTCTTGCTGTATTGCTAAGGGAGAATGTTTCACATCAAGTGGCATCACTTTGTATTAGTAGAGTCCGTTTGGAGTTGCAAAGGCCGAAATATCTTTAGCTCTATACGTAAGTGGAAGCTACCTGAACTCTTTTAACAGGCAAGACTTGGTGACATATTTTGCATTTCCAATTTTATCAATACAGTCATCAATTCTTGGCATTGTAAATGAGTCTGTTTTGGTGACACTGTTCACTTTTCTGTTGTCAGTGCACATACGGAAAGTGTTATCTGGTTCCGGCATAAGAATTACTTTTGCTTGGTTCAATAAAACCTTTCTCTAAGGAATTTTTATTGTTCTTTTTCAAACATTCCTCCTTTGGAGGATTCATCATGTAAGGATGATGGTTTAAAGGCTTATACTTTACAATTTCAATATCATGGTAGGTTTAGTTTGTTTGAGTTGGAATGAATGATATACAGGACTATCTCGATCAACATATTCTTTAAATATATTTATATCATAGAGTTGTTTCTATTTCTGCATTCCAGGAGTGTCATACACATAATTTAAGTCACTTCCTTTCAAATTAACCGTACTACCTGACTGAAGATGACTTAGAGATATTGGTAAAAGAGCCCGAAGTTTATCACCAGACTGAAAAGTTCTTTCCTTTGCAGTTTGTCATACCTTAATATCATTTTTGACAAGATAGGCTGAAGATTATGGAGTGGAATATTTTCAAAGCCGCATTCGAAGCCTTGAATAAGAACACTTTCACTAGATGAAGACTTCTCAGATAAACTCAATGTACGTGACAATAAAAGACCGCGAGAAGCTCCTGCGTCCCTTGGAATAGCTCTGTCTTTATTCTATTGCTTATTTCTTAATTAATACCAATCAGAAATAACGTGCCCTATATTTTGCAATAAGTGCACGTAGGAGAAGATAAAGATTTTGAATCAATCTTATCAGATGTTTGATTCTTACAATTGTGCCAGATTGAAATTTGTAAGTAATTGCTTGACACTGAGGTGGTTTCTTACTAACCATCTGCTGAGAGAAAGACATGTTCACTAATGAAACTTTGTGAGTCAAGGAATAGTTGTCAGCTGTACAGGCAGCATTTTCTAAAATATCTATCTTGTGTTCGCAAAGTAAATATTAACGTCACAATGGATGAAATTTCTTGAAGTCTTCAATTAATATGAGTTGTTAATGTTTGTCATAATCTTTATCAACATTTTTAGAAGTGAACCACCAATAACATTGTAGCGCTTATTCCAATGCAAATTCGACATAGGTTTGGTCTCTTGCTTCCCTACAATTCCCAAACATCTGCCGATATGCCTCAAGTAAAACTCATAAACTTTCAAGATCTATTCCTTAACCACAACATAATCAGCTCATGTTACTACTGACAGTGAAGTATAAATTTCACGTGCTTTGACAATAAGTAGACTCTGTATTAGCAAAGTCCAGTGCTTTCTTGGCCAAATTAAATTCTACTATAGTAATTGTCAGCAATATGTAAGCGTCTGTTTATAGAACCCACGCAATTTTGTGTTCTTAATATCTTAAAACAGATCCTATTAAGGCAGGTTAAATCTTGGTATTGATATTCATTAGAATTTACAGCCGTGAATAAAAATTACAACATTGTAGATATAAATAACTATACAATACTATATATATATATATATATATATATATATATATATATATATATATATATATATATATATATATATATACATTCATACATACATATACATAAACAATCGCACACATACACACACACACACATATATATATATATATATATATATATATATAGAGAGAGAGAGAGAGAGAGAGAGAGGGATGAGCAAAAATGAGTACAAAGCATTCTAAGGTCTTTTCTTGCCACTTATACTAAGATGATAATCTAGCCACATTCTGAAAAAAACACTAGGAAATTGCAAGGTGTTTGAACTGGAATATGTATATGATGAATATTATTACTCAGAGATTGCGCTAACGTTGTTTCTGAAAGATAATTAGAGACGCATGATAAAGTTTCGCCAAAGTTATAAGTAGGAGTTCTCAATATTGGTATGATAAATATATTCCCTACAGTAGCAATGGATTCATTACATACGAATGTAATAACGATTTCAGCAATTTCACTTATTGGACTGAAAGTGGCTTTTATTACACTAGTCCTACAATAAAGTTTCTTTCATTTCAATAATCTTTGGCTGTCTTCTTCTAAATAATCCATCTGGCCTTCTACCCGCCAGTCTTTGCGTTGTGTGATAGGTTGAAAGAGGCCCCTTCTCAGAGACACAAAGAATTTCAAATTGTTTTACTTACAGCGTTTTAAATTAATATATAATTTTATTTAAATTGTCTAGAACAAACATGTGAGGTAGAAGATTTTTTGCATATCTCACAAAGCTCAAGCTGCAGGAAAGTTCGCTTTTATATTTCTCTTCTAATATTGCTTGATAGATTTTTTAATTAATTAGCCTGCATGGTAAGTTTAAAAAGAAAATCAAATATTTGGAGCCAAACTGCGCATTTAATCGGTAACAATTGAGCTAATTATGGCAAATAAATGTGAGATGAACAGCAGGCTGAAGATTTTAAATGTATTAGACGCTTTACGAAATTGTTACTATAAGAACCTTCTTATGCACAAGCAAGATACAACTTAAATGTTTCAAAGTGGTTTAATGAATTGCAGAATCGGACTGTATGCGCTTGTTCACTGCGATTAAAAATAATCAACTTCTGACTCACTGGATTATTGGACGTGTTTGACAAAGGACTTCAAATGTTGCTGGAAAACATACTGATGATATTTTGGGAAGTTGCTCTTGGTGTCTTCATTTTATCTAAGCCAGATGAATATTTGTGTTTATGCCAATGTAGACCTAGGTCATATTTCCTACAAACAGACCACTATTTGGAAACAAAGCCCATTACTACAAGATGAGTTCGTTGACATAAAATTCGTAATGTTTAGCTCTATCCATTTCTTGATTGTATGACATTGCTAAAGGCGTACTCTAACTGAATTGATTGTATCCTTTATCTAAATGGTTCAGAAGTCATTCGCTAGTACCATTCGTTGGTTGCGTATGTTGCAAATTGTACATAAGTGTGGTTGCTGTCCTGTTTGTTTTCTTCAGAAAAGTTGTTAAAAGATGATAATATCCTAAACTAGTTATGTGTTTGTAAAAAATATAAAATAATGTGTCTATGCCTTTACGAATAGTATTTCCTGTACATTGTATGATGTGTTCTTGGACATGTTTACTATTTGCATTATAGGCACAACTATTTAAAGGAAGAGGTTGAATATATGTTAGAACTGACAAAGATAATAACCTTACAGAGTTACCCAATTGGTTACCAGATACTTCTGACAAATTTTTATAAGATCTACCGAGTAATTATATTGGTTAAAGTAGTTCATAAGCAGTAAACTCCTATAGTGAATATTATATTTGATGTCATTATGTTGCTAATTTTACAAGAAATATTTATGTGAAATATTAGTGAAGGCTTTCGCAAATTCCCTTATGGTAACATAGATGTTAAAGTTCTTATTATTGGGATATGTGAGATTCTGTCGAAATGAAAAAGTGATCGACTTGATTTTAAATCCACGTTTGAGATAACATTAAAACACTTTTGGAAAGAAGTGCATTATATCGCCGATGTGTTCAAGTATATTACAACATGTACAAGTTAGTGATATCAGTGACACATTATATGGCCACGTGAAGATAGAACTGTTACGTTCCTGTTCGTGTATTAATTGTCCTGATGAAAATAATATGAAAACATGAACTATGGGTATTTCGTATTTACTTTAAGATTCTTGTGGATTTAATCAGGTACTCAACCTAGATAAGTTAGGGTGAATGATACACAGACGTTCTTCAGATAATTTTATGTCATTTGAATACCAATCAATGTTAACGAAGGGCTAGGTTATCTGTCAAGGATTTATTATTTTAGATACTGTTAGGAATGTGTTATTTAAAATATAGACATTAGCTTATGAGTCAGATGTCATTTTGTGTTTTCAAAATCTTCGCGAGAAATGTTGCTGTGTTTGAATTTTCTTTATGAGAGCATATACTAAGTTGATTCTGTAATTGGCATATTCTATATGATATTGCAAATGTATGTCTGTGAAATATCCCTTTTCTTCTGTTTGTGTTTGTGTATGGTGAGATCTGATATAAACGATTTTACTATGAGTTTTTATTGATCTTCTAACCATAATTATGTTCTCCTATTTGCGCATAGTTTTGTATAATGTCATCAGTGAACCACCAGAAGTTACGTTTGTTGTTCAAACGTTTTTCGTAGATATTGTCAACAACAATTCTCTTCCTTTGCTGTTTTGAATAATTTCAAGAAGCTATGAACATTCGTGTTTTTGTAACTTAATGTCAATTTACCCAAAAACTTTTAACATATGTATTTGTTTTTCTTATAATTTGCTGTTGAGGATTTGAAGATGTTGTTTTGTTAGGTATTACATATCTTTAGTGTTGCATAACATTCAATACAGACAAGACCATGGTTTTGATCATCTGATTCATCGAGAGGGGCTTTTATTTTCATCGTATTATCTATTGCTGGTTACCTGGTTGGAATAAAAGTCAGTGCTTAGTATTGGTGTATTCGTTGTGACAAATCAAACTATTTCGTTACTCTATAAGTCCTTTATAACCAGGTTGTTTCTTGTTGTGTAGTCTGTCAGCTTGGTATCCTGTATATAGTTCTTTAAGGAGTATTAGTGTAAGTTCTTTAAGGAGTATTAGTGTATAGATTGACTAAGTTCAGTTTCTGTTCCAAAAATGACACCTGGCTTTTGGGTGTCTAAAATATTTCTAAATCTGTTGTCCTTCTTATGTGGGTCGAAAATTTAGACTTAGCAATCTAAACAGACAATTCGAGGTTTTGATGTTTGTGATGCTGTGGAAGATCTTGTGGAATTATGATAATAGGGCGTAATTGTACTGATTTTAGTGGGCTGTTTGCACTGGATCTGAGATGTTGCAGATGAATAAACGAGCTGCCTATGTAAAACAAATATAGATATGTTATTTGATGATCCATGTGAAAAATTTTGAATCAAGACGTCTATAAATGTGTTAATACCAAAACTTTAGGCAATGATGGAATAAGTTACTAGAATCCGTGATCTTGTACACGAAACTCTTACGCCACTTTTACAGTGAACGAGTTATCATGTTTTGCATTTATCGGATTCAAAATCTTTCCAGCTTATTTTCCCCCATGACCCACAATGTCATCTGTTTTTCCAGTACCAGGATTTTATTCTATTTAGTTGCCGATTTGAATTTTTAACAAAACTAATTATTTTTCATGACATCATTTTTCCAGTGATAAATTATAAGCACTGACACTGAAACAAGTTGAGCGGGTGTTCTATTCTGTACTTTGCCAGACTGCAGATTTATACCTGGTAGTCATTAGATTTGCATATATGATGCTAACAATCTTAACTTGAGTGTTTTAAGCTTTATATGTATGCGTTAGGCACAACGTATGGGAATACAACTTAGTTTATTTAGAAAGTAAGACTGTCAGTTCTGTTCTTCAAGTCCCTAACCTTTGTTTTTATATGACTTTTCACTGGTGTTGAAAATATTTTTCATTGTACTTTTGAAAGCAGATGCAAATATGATGCTACGAAATCACCTTAGCTTACACTTGTATCTGAGAGAACGCAATTTTGTTTTGGGCAAGCGTCATTTTCCATACAAAATTATTTCTCTTGTAGATATCACTTGCGACTTTGAAACAATTTACGGATGTGGCTACAAGAATGTGAGCTCAAAAGATAGATGGATACGGACAAATTCTGCAACCTCAGGCATTATTGATAACAACAATTTTGGTAGGAAAACCACTCTTTTCATTTCCAAGAACTTAAGTTTGATGAGTGTATCAACGACATAAGTTTAACCTAAGTCAATATGTTTGAGATAAATATATGCATTAAAATCGATGTAGGAAAACTCAGAAGGAAGAGTACGTTGTGTCCACTGAATTAAACTACGATAATGACAGTTTTATTGCTTGCATATTTATGGTGATTGAAAAGTAAATGAGTATTTTGAATAAGAACACATTTGCTTTAATAGTTCATTTATTTCACACCTTCACCTCTATGTTTGTTTATCGTCTTCGTCTCGAAAAGGTTAAAATCATATTTATATTATACAAGCAATCAAACTTGCATGGTGGGCTGTTATGAAGACAATTAAAATCAACAATGTTGAAATGGATAGATATGTGGACAATGTGAATTACGTAGTAAATGTGGGCACTGGTCATTAACAAACTGTACTGGTGAGTACGTACGGGTGTTGGTCAGTGTAGGTGGGTGTCGGATGGGAGGAGTGGGTGCTGGTCAGTCAGATGGGTAATTGTTTGTAAAAACTTATTGCTGAGTCAAACGATATATTGCTTAGCAGATAAACTGGTCCTAGTCAGACGAAATCACGTAATGGTTAGTAGATTT
>JAECUM010066338.1:0-15630 GCA_016617855.1 Megalonaias nervosa | reverse complement strand
GTGGCACCCCTATGACCAGCCAACTTATGGGAGAAATGAAAACTGGAAATTAATAGTGGTTGAAATTGGTCTGTACATAATGTAGGTACAAACAAAGGAGTGATTCCTTGGTCTTTCATTTTTGTTAGGATCTTCGCACTTTGGTGAGCTATAAGCATATCAAATATTACTACTGCTTGCTGACTGCATCGAGTAAGAGGTGGATGGTCATGTATTTGGTTCACATGTGGAATGATGACATCATCCATACAACACATGTGGAATGATGACATCATCCATACAACAAATCATAGATTCTATGTTACTCCAGTACAAATCTGTTTGAGTCACATACATCAATGGTCAGGGAAGACAGCACCCTTAGGCAGGCATCTGTCAGTCTTCCCTGCATAAATGAGCTGTGGTGTCAGGAGATTACAAGATTTAGTTATTTCAAGTAAAGGTGTAACCTGGCTCTTGTCAGGTCCAAAAATTGGTACTTGTTTAGATCTACGGACTTCCATCATCTAGTTGCCTCATGGCATAAAGTGGCACCTGGTCTGATTCCACACAAGATAGTCTGGAATATTGTATTGCTTCACTACAATTTTAACTTTCTCCACTATTTTTTTCTTAATGTAATCAAAGTCACTGGGCAACTGTTTACACTTTTTGTACATTTCTGTTTAACAAATCTCATGTGGCAAAGTAGTGACCTCAATCAATACTTGGTGATGCTGATGTGTCCATGTCACCAAAATAAGGGGGAAGTAAATTTTAAAGGAAGGGGAGGAGGACCTGGCCATAGTTCAATATTTACCCAGAACTTCAATATCTGTCTCTTTCTTCCTGTTCCACTCCATTAGAGCTCTATTTAAAGATGTCACTTCTAGTTGTATAAGCATTAACATGTTGTTTGTTTCTGAGTTTAATTTGTTCCTTATCTGCGTATGAATATTGTTTTATGCTGAGAACCATCCTTTCAGTCTGAAGAGGCATACACATAGCTAGCTTAGCCAGCTTGAATAAGTTGGGAAACTATTCTTTATGGCTATGTACATTTTTTAAGAGCAGACAGTTATTTATCATCTGGATAATTCTACTCCAAAATAAGATGTTCCACTAACATAAGCTCTACCAAAAAGGTTCACTTTCTTGAATTAGTACTTTACTGACTACTATACCAGATTTGGCTCTTCTATAATGCTGAATTAGGGTTATAAGTCCATCAATGCCATAATCAGTTTGTTCAGACAGTAATCAAATAAATATCTTCATTTCTTAATTTCATGTTTCAATCTTACTTACTCAGTTTATCTTAACTCTTAGCATAGGACCATATAGTTTTCTAGCACACAATCTTGCAGGGCTCATCTGTTTCAGAAAAGAAACAAAAATTGCACTCTGCTTTTAAATGGTCTGAATTTTATTTAGGCTTGGTATTCTGTCTTTTCTACGTTTAATTTCAAACTATTGCTGAAAGGGGTGTTGACCAGCATGCCTTCTATTTTTGTCAGTCCAGCATGTACATCTGAATCATATTTCACACCATTTTTGGACTCAAAATCACTCACTGGTATCTCCATGAACACTTTCTCAGTTCTAATAATCATAACTTTAAACATAATTGTCCATTAATATCATCTGCCAGTATTGGCCAAATGAAATTTTCATCTGAAGATGAACCACAATGGGAATCAGCCATTTTAGATTTTCTTAATGGTCCATATTTTACAAATGCATTTGAAAAACTTCCTTAAAGCAAGGTTCAAACTATGACATAATGCTTATTCCAGGGCCCAATGTGCCAATCAAAACAACTCCTTACCTGAAAAAGGCAAGTATTGTGAAAGCTCTATCATAACTCTACTGGCATGACTCATATTGCGTAGCATTGTAAGGGTGAATGGTTAAATAAAAATTCTATACTCTGCAGAGTACATTTTCAAATGCATGACTTTAAACTAATTTGTGGGAGTTCTCACACGTCACTACTCTCCAAGTGCATGAATGAGTACAAATTTTGCACAATTTGTGCACCTGGCAGCATCTCTGCAACTGGCTACAAGCATGCTTGGCAATCACAGTATCTGACCCAGCAAATACAATCCATATTATAATAATTTTATCATTTCCCCATTAATTCTAACTTTCTTGATCCAATCTTGCACCTCCATGTCCATCAAGACTGAAAATTACTCAACCATCCTGCTTTTTCAACCTTATGTATTGGTCCCACATACTCTGTACAGTGGTCTCAATGACCGAACAACTCACACCACTACTGAATTTGTGGACAGCCTTGGCAACACCATTATCAAGTTAATACAACTCTACTGAGTTTACCAAGAAGTTTAAATTGTTTTCTGCTTGATTGCTGACTGCCAGCTATAAGATTAGTACTGTATAATGTTGTTCTAGTGTCACTAAGATTCTTCACATGAAGCACAAACTCATACATGATACCATCACAACCTTTGTAATTTTAAGTCTATTTGCAGACACTGTTGTTGTCATCATCGTCATCATCACTATCACCATTCTTTAATAATGACAATCAAATCTGGAAAATGAATATCACTGACTAGTATTACTGATAAAGACAAAGACCTCATTTATTCCAGGCATCACGGATTACAATGGCAGCTAGCTATATGTATTTTAGTCTGGTTTACATCCAAGTTTACAAAGGATTAAATCAAAGTCAATGATGCTCCTATCAGTTTTTGTGATGTGGTGGTTCATAGTAGTGTTGAACACATATTTTAACTTAAAAATTGTAGTCACTGGTTGTGCTCTACAGGTGGTTGCTTGTAACAGTGAGTTTCTATAATAAATTATTCATATTATTCTACAATTAAGATTACGATTTCTTGTGAACTATAAAAATGTCCCAATGCGAGTAGTGTTTGTCCCTTTGCAAAAACGTTTGGTGCAATTTCCAAGCCCAGGAACATTACATGTATTTTGATTAGATCTGAAAAATAATCTGCCACCAGAAATGGTAGATTCCATTCAGCTATAAAGCTGGCAAGCAATGTCTTGGCAGATGTTACTTTATCAAGATTTGATGCTGATTCCACAAACATGGACTTCAGTGACTGCATATTCGTTGTTGTGATAAATATGCTTTTACAAGATGGCATTTCTGCATGACACATGACATCATTCTTGTCACTATAACAAATTTTTAAACCAAGTTTACAGGAAGAGCAGAATACATATTCTAGTCCCGTTGAACCTGACTGCAACCAATGAAATTCTCTCTTCCATCCATCAATGAATTTCATGTGATATTACAATTGCTTGGATTTTGGTGTTGGGAGATAATCCTATCCAAATTACTTTTGATCATACACAGTATAGACTCTACTACACCTTGACAACTTTAAGCACTGAAGCAGAACAGACCTTGTGAAGATAACAAATTAATGTGTACTGTATTATGGTGACTGAGATCTTTTGTAAACCAATCATAATCAATTAATGTCTTTAATCCTTTCAGAATTACTTCTGCTCTTACTAAGTGCAATCCACTTCCACAAACTTCACACAAGGAAGTCAGTCAACCCTGCTGACAAGATCAAGAGTGAAAATTAGCAACTACATTATTTTGCCCTGCTTAAGCCAGTTCAGTCAGATGATCCCAGGCAGTATTAAAGTAAATATACTACACTGGAACCAAAATGAATGGAGAACCAGGAGACATCCTTAATCTTGGAAGAAAAACCCTCCTGTGCAGGAGGTTCACATGAACAAGTATTGTTGGCTCTGATGATTCTATTGATGTCAGATGAAAACATGGTGTTTAATTTGTGCTCATACATCTAGTTTTGTTTTAGTCATTCAAATGACTGCTGTTTGCTTAGTTTTAGTTTTTTTTATATTCATTAGATCAGGTATTTGTAGAAGTTAAACCATGAAATTAAATAATGACAAATATGGAAACTGACGTGCAAAACTAAGAATTCAAGAACTCATGAAAATGTCTTTTGATTTATTTTCTTGTTCAAATCCATGAAAATTGAGACCCAAGGAAAAAAAGAATACTACAGTACTTAAGTATGATTTAGGCAGGGAATCTTTCCTTAGAATCTATACTGCATCTAGATGACCTATTTTTAAATATGCTGAGGGAGTCACTTTCTAAGTCTCATTGTTTAGTCTAGCTGTACTTTCATAGCACCAGATTTAAAATTAAAGTATATCCAAATTAAATCCAAACTATAACAACAATCAAAACTTACAAGTCACTTTCATCTGACCAACAGATTGTGTCGTAACAAGAATGGGCTAAACAATGTCAAAGATATCAACATTTAGTGCTTTCTTGGGCAAAGAACTTACAAATATAGTGACATCCTATTCACTGTTAAACTCGTTGATTTGGGAAAAGTTATTGAGAAATTTTCCCTTACAAAAGAGCTAAAACACAAAGCTTATGTACACATAAAAAAGTCAATATATGCTTATCATTTATAATTTAGTGCATGTATTTATAATTACTATACTTTCATACAAGACTATTTCTTATGCTTTCCAATAAAATTACTTTAATACAAGATCAATAAGCCACTTCATTCTAATTTATTAATAAGTTAACCAATTTGTATATTAACAATTTAACACAATGTTAGAAATTTATTTTTTTACGAATGGCTCCATTAACTAACTTTGGACATGCAGCTAAACTATATATATACTGATTACTTATAAACTTCTGAACAACAGTCCTTGTTTATTTATATTTACATGGACAGGACAAGAGCAACTGACAGAAAAGCAGGACTTTATTTTTCTCCTTTTAACCTCATGGTGTCAAAAATTGTCTATTAATTAGTTTAAAATACTGAAGAGCCAGAGTGTTTTGTTTTTAGCCCTGAAAATCATCTAGTACAGACAAGTCTTGCTTATTCAACCAGTCGAAAGTGTCAAAAGTAACTTCTTGTGATTATGAATTAAGACTACTTGTTGGAATCTTGAAAACATGACAGCAAACAAAAAATCAACTGGTTGATGTGTCAAATCTTAGTGACAGAAATATTTGGCAGGAATTACTTCAGCAATTTCAACACTTATAAAGGAAATAAAAACTGTTTAACCTGTCTGAAACCATAAGTGTATATTATTACCTTTGCATAGATGTAACTGTACCCGTTTCTGAAGAAAACTTCTCAGCCCATTTTTTAAGCTCATCTGCCAGATAACTCTGTTGTCGGGTCAAGATGGTATTCACCGTCAGAAAATGTTTCTCAAGTCGGTTGATGAGAGGAATTGGAAACTTCTTATAGACCACATCCTTTTCTGCTACCACAATCAATCTAGGGGAAAAGTATAACATCCAATTATGACTTTCTGTGCTGCTACTAGGTATTCAAAGTTGGCATATTTCCAGATTTCATCTTATTATCATTAAACATTATCTGTATCAATGTTTTTTTTGATACATAAAAGTTAGAAGAAAAAAATGCATGAACTTAATATGCTAAATCTTTAAAACTTAATGATTTATCTTTTACAAACAACAACAACAACAACAAAAACCAGTCACGACTGAATTGTATAATCATTTTTTTGAGCCTTTGGGATACATTTTTACCAGAACACAAGACCCTGAAATTTGAGTCTGGCGGTCAGAGACAAGGGCTTCTCTCTCTCTCTCAATCACTGAACTATTATTCCTCATTATATTAAGGTACCCTTTTTAAAGAACAAAGATCTAATTAAAAACAAATCAGCATTTATGTGTTTCACCTCTTTTTTCCCTTCTTATGTGGATTTCAATTAAAATGAAAAAAGTAGCTTTCAGCACCTGTAGATTGTACCACTAGGTATACAGGAGAATCCCACTGGGATAGAAACGTTTTTATATATGGAGCTTAGTAACCCTAAAGAAGCAAATGCTTCAAGCTGACATAAACTGGTATTTAGATGGATATGCAAACGTACAGACAGAATAACAATGAATATGCTAATTAGAACAAGCTAAAAACAATTTTAAAAAAATCAAAGATGACTGGATCAGTGTCAATAAAAAAGTCACATAAAATTTCTAAGACATTGATATCACAGAATTTCAACAGTAAAATACATTCACAGGAATAGAATGCACCATCCTCTAATCTTTAGAAATACATCAACACCCAGCCACATTATTAAAAGTGAATTAAATGCAAAAACTGAACCAAAATAAACATGATCAACCAATTAAGAAACTGCCATTTGTGACTCAAACCCTAACATGTGCTAATACCTATGGACCACCTACCCATACTATCATCACATGATTTACAATCATACTGGCAGCTTGATGGACTTTCAGGTCTAATATCTTTTATCTATCTGACAGCACTATACATAATATACAAATTCAATGGTCATAACATAAAAAAGTTTCAACCGTTTTTTATAAAATGTTCAGCATACACCAATTTACCCTGGGTATGCACCACCATAAATATTTGCTGTGATGTACTATGCTAATAAGTTGTGCTTGGTTATGTCTGCTCTGGTATAGGACAGTTTTCCACCTACAGTGGTGAAGAATATATTCTGAGTTATCAATTCTGTAAAACTGTACACCAGAAGAGGCCTTTGGAAGCTCACAGAATCAGTCAAATGTAGGACAAACTAGACAATATAATAAGTATTTCAGTACAACCTCATGCTGATATAACCATCCATTCCAGAGGACTAGTGATAACAAGATTTTCAAGATGGCTGCTGTGGTAGCCATATTGGATATTCAAGCAGCACAATTTTCATTTAGGACCAAATGGATCATAGGATGAATGTGAGTATTTAAAGTTTCAGGGCAATCTTTCAAGTAGTTTAGGAGAAGCAATGATAACAAACTTGTGTTGCCTTCTGGATGGATGACAGACAATATACCATCCTATAAGCTCTTCTGTTATATGACCCATAAAGCTAACTATAAATTACCCTTTCTTTGTACACTACTATTATTAGTACAAAGATCAATGCATCGACACAGTATTATATTGATCACACCAGTCCATTATGGTACAAACCAAAACGGACAGATAACCATGGATGAGCTATATTATTTGATAGAAGGTGAACAGATGATTATGACCAGTCATTTTCATCTCGATGCTGGAGACCTGCACACTTTAAACAGCTTTAAAAAGTTTCCTTATTTCATTAATTTAAATCTCTCCATCTTCATATTAGATACACATTAATTTTTAAAATGTGTGTAAAGTGGATTTTACTACCAATTTTGAAAAGAGGTACCTGAAATTTCTGTGCACTCTACACTTGACTCTATGAGTTCCAAGCCCAAGATCCACGTATCTCTCTCCTCCAAAATAGACATAGTACTGAAAAAGATTGATACAAATATTTTCCAGATTGGTTTGACATTATAATTTATCATTTCATATTTATAAAGCTGACATATTATTACCAGTAAAAATATAATAAAAATCTAGTGCCAACAAATAAACTCACCAAAAACTTAATTGAAAAATTGAAAAGTACCAATTATTCAAATTACACTGCATGTCCATGTAACTGAAATTTTATTTCCATGTTTAAGATGTTATGAATTTGGAAACAGCAGGGATAATAAAGTAAAATGTCAATCACATGAAGCTCTCCTTTCTTCTAGTGTCCCATGCTTTAACATGATTATGGATATAATATGGTCATACCATGGACCCCAACAAGAATCCTTCAGTGAGGAAATAAATGTCTACTTTTGAATATTTAACAGCAAGAATTTTATGAAACTATTTTATAACAGTTTGGCATAACTAAAATTTGTTATGTGAGGCTGCTTAATTTTTGTCTCAGATAAGATATTATTTGTATTTGGCCACTATCAGCCACTGTATTCAGTTATCAGATATAGGATGCTTGATATTGCTATCAATGTAAATCAAATATATCAGGTCATTTAAAAAATCTATAACACAAAACTTTTATCAGTATAACTCAACATTCCTCAACTAATTTTTGATGTGATCTGATCAAATCCATGTGGCAATCAAAAATGACCTATTAAAAACACTCTATTGTACTCTTTTCCAATCACCAACAAAACCAATGATCATATTTTGCCTCTTCATTTGCATAATCTATCCCCCCAAAATAAAATTCACCAGTCATTTTTGCTTCTGATTCAATGCAAAACTGCTATATGTAAACTGCCAGTACAAGTCCACTTATATGATGACCAGCATGTGCTGAGGGCTTGGAGTCGGTCTGCCAGTGTGATATCAATAGGAAGTAAAACTAAAGCTCAACAGAACATCTCTTCCAACTGAAGAATGGGCAGTTACTCAGCTCAGTATCTGATATGAAGATTGAACAACATTTATGCAATTTTCTACTGAATAAGCTATCCTGGGAGATGATTCAGAGTTTGTAAGTGGTAAATGTAATTCTAACTTATGTTCTCAAATGATTAAGCACCAGTTTGGAAGCAATGAAACAAAAAGAACAGGTGAGGTTTTCTTAATGAATATTGACCAAAACAAATTTTTTTAAAGGGTAAAACCAGTTTTAATAATGTAATACTTACCTTTCCCCTAATGCACTGCTTACCTTTACTGAGAAGCCAAGTCCCCAGTTCAAGCTAAAAATTCCTTCCTCCAACTAATAACTGGAGACCCATAATAGAAAAGAAGAAGATCCCATTCTGATTCTTTAGTCATTATATATAGTCAACATATAGAATACATTCCTTTTTCACTTAGAAACTATAGGATATCAGAGCAGGGTAGATAATGGGAATTGCTGCAGTTGTTACAGTAAGTATTATTAAAATTAACTCTGCTCTCCAAAAAACATTTTGATGTCAGCATTATCTGCTATGATTGCATTGCTGAATTTACCAGTTAGGAGGAGGCTGATGACTCCAAACAAAAATGGGTATAAGAAAACTGAAGCACTTACCCTTACACAAGGTGTGTTCAATACCAAAAGCTGGTACATGACTCGGCCACATGTTGTGCTGTCAGGATTGGACACAAGTGCCTTCATTCTGGTACACCCAAGGTCAAAGGTAAAAGAATCAAAAAGTGGTGTCAGACAGCCAGAAGGCAAAACATGAGGAGTCTGACCCTTCTTTGTCCCTTTTGAGGATGACAAATGTAACCCTATAATCCTAATTGGGTAAAAGAACCTAGCTTGATCATCTGCAGCACAGATATGACTGAGATTGGGAATTTCAGTAAGAACTGGTGATATAGATGGCAGCTGAACCTTAGCCAGAAATCCAGATTGCAAAATAGAAACTGAATCTTGAGTTACCACTGAACTGATGACAGCTCTTTTCTACTGACAGGGCATTAAGCTCATTCCTTCTCCCAGCTGATGTTCGGGAAATGAGGAAGACTGTCTTAAGGGTAAGGTTCTTCAAGGAAGCTTCAGTTAATAGGTTTGTAAGTAGGTTTAGAAGCACAAAGAACAAACAAAACAGTTCCATTTAGGCATCAATGAGACACTGGTCTCTGAAACTCAAGATACCTGCTGTAATCAGAAAACTGCAGGTCCAACCAAACTGTGTAACCCCTAGAGAACTTCAAAGTTAGAATGGGCTGCCCTATAGCCCTTAATAGTATAAACAGAAACACAAAATTTCTTTCATCTAAAAGGAAAAGAAGCTAGCTTGCAACTACATTAAACTCCTACTGCAGCAATTATGCAAGATTCTCTACTTTGCATCATAAAGTCTAGAAGTGGACTGCTTCCTAGCTTAGGTGATGTACTTGGCTAAATTGCATGAAAACTGGCCTTGGCAGGTCAATCATCTGAGATAAGACAAGCATGAAGGTGGAGATTCTTTGTTGTGTAGGAGAGACCCCTTGAACTGTGACAGCAATTCCCTCCTCTGTGATAATTTCTTGGGCTCATCTCATACAGGTCAAATAGGTCAATGACCAATGGGGATGCAAAGGAGCTATCAGGACAAGTCAAGTTATGGAGATCCTGACTTGGTGGAGAACCTGCAGAATTATTTTGGAAGGCATTAAGACATAATCAAATGCTGAACACATCCACTGCCCATGCTTTCTGGTCTAGCATTCAAAAGACATAAAAAGCGAACCTCTTGCTCAGTCCTGTATTAAACAAGTTCACTAATGGTCTCCCCACAGCTGAAAAAGCATCTCTGCTAATAAATGGTGCAAAGACCATTCTATGATAACCACATAAGATGGAGAATCTTAACAGGCTGTCTGCCAAGAATATGGCAGACTCTGAGAGTGATCTCCTCCAAGACTGCCCATCAATGCAGGTTCCAAACTTCAATGCAAAGAGAAAGAACAGGTACATCTCTCTTCCCTCTGCAAGTGCAGTGACTTTCTGCCAAGTCTAATGCTTATTCCATACACAGACAACATATAGGACATCCATGTGTGTATGCACACCCAGTGCTTGACTGGCAGTGATGAGTTTATCCAATGAGGCCTTCTTTAGCCTACACTTACCCACACCAAGCGACATAACAGAAACTACATGCAAAATACAAGATAGCTGGGAACCAAAGAAAGGTAGATAATACTTGCCTGAACACCAGTTACTAAGAATGGGAACAAAGAACAGAATCATTGACAGTTAAGCAAAGCACAGAAGCCCTTCAAATTTATGACAAAATAACACAAAACACTATAGTTAAGTCATGGACTCAGAAGAAAAAAAACATTGAATCAACACAAAAAGTTGTGTAATTGGCTGAAAAGATGTTCAAAAACAACAATGAAGGCAAATTCTGATGAGCTACTTGGTACACTGTTATTTGGACAAATTCCAAGGAAAAGAGGAAGCTATTCAGTTAGCTGGCTATGACTAGGGAAGCAAACTGAGATTAGGTTCTTTTCTGTTTTAGACCTCCAACTACTAAATACAGGAGGCAATACTGAGCTTGGCCTGGGGATTTAGGCTCCCAGAAATGGCAAGCAACTCAATAGCAGTAGTTCATATAATAATGCTACTTAAATGAGCTTTCACTAACCTAAATTGAAACTAGATTAGAAATGAAGACTGAATAAAATACGTAAGAAAACAAGGTGCACCAGTTTTTAATAATCCAGATGAAGACCTACCTAACACATGAGAATGGATTCCAGATAAACATAACATTTAAACAGATATCTTTATTTTCATCATGAAATCATTTGTCTAGTTTTAGTACAATATTAATAAGTGACTAGAATATATTACCCAGTTATCTCTTGTCTTCCCTCCCCTTTTAAAATCCTGACATACACATTCAAATTTGACAGCTTTCACATTATCTGGTGGTTCAGTATGTAACATGGTTGGAATTAATGGAACCAAATTGTCATGTTAAATCAAGTAATAAGTTGTATCGTCAGATAATCTTTTAATTTTTGTCTACAGCACACACAACACGTAGATGATATTAAAACATGTAAACCACTGCCCCCTACTATGAAAAACAAAACAAAACCAGTGCTTATTTAAATAAAAGTTATGTAACAAGTCTAATGATTTTCATCTTTAAAAATCCTTTGTGAACAAATAGTTTAAGTCATTAAAGAAGTTTTAACTGATTTATCTGACACAAGTATTCATCAATGGAAAATTCTATTTATCACAGAATTTTGTTTTAAAATTATGCTGTATTTTAGTCAGTTTGATTAAATGCAACATTATGATGTACCTACCAAGTCTACATGATACTGTGGCTCAAATTTTTTCAAGAAAACAATATAGTAGTGTCATATTAATACAGTTAAATAATAAATATACTAGTCAAAATGAAGATTTACATAATTTCAATTTTTGTACTTTATTATATCAATCATTGCATACCTGATTGAGAGCATCATAAAGACTCTCGTACAAGTTTTCCAGGTTCAGCAACACCACTGTACGATCAGTCTCCATACACACTTTAATGAGGTTTATGTTCCTACATACCTGTAATAATTAGCAGATTTGTGCTTACAAAGAAGTGAAATGTATATATCAAAACTCTTGTGTTTGACACACTGACTAGACTAGGACTGACGAGGTTTAGGGTCATGAAATTCTGACATGCATTATATTAACTATAAATAGTTTCATATGAAAATAAAATTACAAAATAGCACAATGACCAGATTCTGAGATATAAAATTTGGCAAACTTGTTTCATAACTTTCACATCTAACTGGAGGAAATGTTGAGGGTATAACTTGCAAAAACTCTATTTCTTTTAACAAATGCCTCTTTCAAATTTAAAGTCATCTGAAGCTGTTCAACTTCAATAGATCAGCACTGCAAATCCATAAATCTATCCGATCACCAACTCCCAACACCTTATCCCCACCCTACTCCTGGTATCCTTAGGCCAGAATTCAGCATGCTTTACATATTGGGCGTTTTCCTGTTACAATTCCATACACAGAATTTGGTAAAAACAAACAAACCTAACAAACATCACTCTTTAAATAAGGCAAGGCATTAATATAACCAATTCTTTAGATATGCCACTTACTTTGCCTTTTCCAAGTAAAATGGTGGCCATAACCCTTTCAAATTTACCATAAAGTTCAAATCATACTTGACCTAGGTTTTTCTAATGTAAACCTTCACACCTTCCATAAAATCCTTCAGAAGTATCACACAGAAATGGAAGTGAAAAGAATCAAACAGGGACCATAACTCCATAAAATGTGGTGAAAACTGAGCACAAACTAGGTCTTCTTACAACAAAACCCTATACGAAATTAAATCAGAAGTTACTATGCTACATTCAGACATGGGTAATGACATATGCCATCTATGCAGATCTGGTGGGATCATGAGAAAAACAATATTACTACAAATGGCACACAAAAATTTAATAAAATAAGTTAATTAGGGGGCCTTTGCTAGGTAAAAGGATTATAACACATCCACCAAATTTTGCTGCAACTGATTTAAGAGAACTTGAACTCTGATCTGCAAAGATGCATAAAAGACAAATCTGTTTAAACAGTAACCTTAATATAAATGGTACACCCCTTCTCCTTCCTCCCCAACTCGGCTCTTTCTTGGGCAGTGGAAATTAAGTGCAATTTCCAAATCTGTTTTAGTGACACTAACCATGACCTTGAACCTACTTATCTCAAATTTAACACAGTTATTTCTGGGCCACAGGGGAAATTTTTTTCCATATTTCCCTGAAATCTACCATCTAGAATTAAAGTTATATCAGATTTAAATACATAGGCAAAATATATTTTCAGTGACATTGGCCTAGATGTTACTGACCTCCAAATTAACAGGATTATTCCAAGGGTGGAGGAGATAAATATACTATAATTCATTCAATTCTGTTATGGGTACAATGCCAATTTTTAAGCACACAAAAGAATGGATATGGCAGCCAGTAAAACTTGTGGAGGATGAACTCTGGAAACCCTAATAAGAACCACCAACCCACTGGAAGCTTTCTCACATACCAACACTGGCTGAGCCTGAGACTTGAACCCATGGGGTCAGATGAGATATACTGATTGGTAAAGGCAAGTCCTTTAAGCCATTCGGCCACCCTGGGCCCCAGAACATTTACGCAGAACATAAATTATCTGGAAATGAATTTTTGCAGCAGTGATCTTGGAGCTACTGACCACTAAATCAACAGTGTTGTTCATGTGGCTAAGAAAAACAAATGTGCTCTATATCGTTTAATTCTGTTATCTAGAACTTAACTTATAATCTGGAATGAAATGCATATTTTCTGCAATCTTGACCTTGACTCTGGAGCTACTGAATGCACAATCATCAGGGTTCTTCCTTGCACTAAGGAAAACACATATATGAAATCTGTTTCAGACCACCTGGTGAGAAGACAGTATTAGCTATACATGTCATATTTCCCTGAAATGTTTGTTGGAGAGGTACTAAAAATGCATTACAACATACATCGCTCTCCAGTAACTCACACCATGATAACCTGTGAACCTGCTTGTAATGTGGGGTCAGACATGGATCACAATTTTTAACAGGATAATATAAACAACAACAAAAAAATGGCCATCATTTGTTAAACGTAAAGAAAATCATGATCTAAATTGGTAACTGAAACCTTGACATATTGCTCATTCTTCACTACTCCCCAACAGAAAATGTTTTTTGGAGGTAAAACTAATTTTAATTACGCAATACTTACCCATGGCTACTGTTTAGCTTTCTTTTTCATGCCCAAAAAAAGTAGCATCCATCTGATGTGCATACATCCTCCCTTTGATTGAAGAATTGTCAGTATGATGCAATTCCTCGTGCAGCTTGTTTGTCCCTGCTATGTGCAAAACAAGCACAGCTTGCTCATCTTTTTCACAGATGGCTGTTACATTAGGACATCAGAGCAGGGTGGGAGGAGGGCATTTGACAATAGCCATGGGTAAGTATTGCAAAATTAAAATTAGTTTTACCCTCCCAAAAAACTACATTTTAATAGCAGCAATAGCTTACCCATGGCTATTGTTTAGCTGAATTTGTCAGTAACGAGGGTTGGCTGATGCTCCATTAAACTGATAAAAAAAATAGAAAATGGAAAACACTCACCATTGGTGGAGAGGTTTTTGTTATGGAAGGTTGGTATTTCTCGGGGCGACATGTTGTGCCGTAATGATGGGACCCAGAGAAAAGATGCCTGCGCTTTGTTGTGATAATGAGCAGAGGTAAAAGGAGGAAAAGGTGGTATGGGAATGCCAAAATGCTGCCTTCATGATGTCTTCCATGGAGGAGAAATTAAGGAGGGCCCATGAGGTAGCAACAACTTGAACCTCATGGGTTTTAAGTTTCATAAAGGAAAGATCTCGATCAGTATGAGACTGGCATGCTGTTTTGGTTGTAGTGACAATCCATCGTGAAATAGTGGTTACTGAAATGTCTCCAGAGCCATTGAGAGGAAGGAAAAGATGCTTCCTACGATTTCTTTTTTCCTTTGGATGCCTTAAGTTAAAAATGGAGTGCCCTCATGGGACATAAAAGCCTATCTGTATCATCCACAGCACAGATTTGACTGAGATGGGGGATTTCTACTGGTAGTGGAGCTATGGAAGGTAATTGATTTTTAGCTAAAAATCCTTGTTGACAAAGGAGGGAACCGAATCATAATTCCCATTAAACCAGAGACAGCCAGAGTCAATTGATAAGGCATGAATCTCACTTCGTTATTGCGCTGAGGCAAGGGCAAATAGAAACAGTCTTGAGAGTGAGGTCCTGAAAAGAAGCCTTACTCAATGGTTTGTAGGGGGTTTTGGTTAATTACCATAAAACACAAGAAAGATTCCATCTAGGCATAAGAGAGCATGAGACAGGTCTCTGCGGCTCAAAATAACAAGATCGGCAAAGTGTGAACCAATTACCGTGCCTTGAGAAAATTTAAGTGTATTTGAAAATGGCAGCTCTATAGGCCTTGATAGAGGATACAAAGCATTTTTTGCTCTCAAAGAGAAACAAAAGGAAATCAGCCACAGAGGTTATAGAGGAGCTGCTAGGATCAACACATTGTCTACTGCACCAATCACAAAATTCTCCATCTGGCATCATAAACCTTTGATGCAGAAGCCCTACTGGCCTGGTTGATGCAACAGCCAACTCAGCCCAAAAAGTTGTTCTGGCAGAATGATCGATTGAGATGAGCCAAGCATGAAGGTTGTGAATCTGTGGGTTGCTGTGGAGGAG
>JAECUM010066337.1:0-14908 GCA_016617855.1 Megalonaias nervosa | reverse complement strand
CAAACATAATATTAAAACTTCCACAGAAGTAATGTTAACTTCCCATAGACAATATTTTGTCCGAAAAAAGTAAGTAACTTCCAAAGACCACATACCCATCCAAACGTAATGTTAAATTCCCATATACCCCATACCAGCCCAAACAAAATATTAAATTTACATGGACTCCATACCAACCTAAACGTAATGTTGAATTCGCATTAGACCTTAGGTAATCCATCCATGTTAAATTACATATATCCCAGAGTGACCCACTGAAGCTCAAGTTCCATATATCGGCATAACGACTCATCCATGTTTCATACATTAACTTAGTTTCTCATAATATTAAAGGTCCATATATCCCCCATAGTGACCCATCCATGTTAAATTTCCATATATGTCCTTAGTGTCTCATAATGTTAACTTCCCATAGATCCCCAGAGTGACTCAAAATAGGTCCCTATATAATGTTTAATCTATGTTAAAATTCTATACATCTCCACAGTGGTTCAAACTATGTCCCTATAGTGGCCCATCCATGTTAAAGTTCGATACATCCACTATACCGGTCCATTCATGTTAAATTTTTACAATGCCCATGGAGGCTCCCAAAACTATCGATATTTGTTTAAATAAAAGATCTTTTTTTTTTAATAAAAAAAAAAAAAAAACTCTTACCAATCATTTAAACATTCCAATAAATGCGATGCACAAGCCTTTCTATTGGATAATATGTTGACGGCATGATATAATGTTATTTCTTTCAATGTGGCATATAAGTCAGCCTTAAATCAGACTTTTAAGTCTCGTGACGCGATGCTGTAAATTACACTAAATGACAATTGTCCTCTTCTATCCTAAAACCTTTCTTCAATCAAGTAGTAGCACTGGCGTCAAGCCAGTCTTGTGAGACAATGCCTTGGCAGATATACAGATTGAAATTTTTGACAAAGGGACGTCCAAGTCGGATACCAGTCGCAAGATGCAAACATGAAATGTCTGCTGCACTACCTTGATAAGCTTCGGGCATTTTGAACTGGTTCCTTACCATCTCTGGTGAAACATTAACATCTATTATCCTGTGATAAAACTAATGTTAGCACGCGACCAGGAGGAGTCTAATTCAGGTTCAGATGTGAGAACAGAGATGTAATACTCGTTTAGTACATCATCTTTCTGGGAGTCTTCAGATATGTTTGTGTTATAAACTTAAAAGGGTATGGTTGCTAGAATATGAATACTAAGGAATGTATGCTACCAAGAGATATGGACAGTGCTTCGGAGCGGGTTTGTGACATATACCTCATGATTTTATCACTTTTACCATGATCTTCACACGCGACTGCATACATGTAACTGCTATTAATATTTTTGGAAACATAATTACTACACCCTTTCGTCGCGTAACGATAACTATAGCGACACCGTCAAAAAATGCTACCTCTGGCGAGGCAGCCAATTCCGTCTTTGTGTACGCAGTGTCATTATTGTTGTCATTTACATGTCTAAAAGGATACTTTTCGCAAACATAATGGATACTATTTGCTCGCTTTGCACAGCATAGCTATGCCAGCGTGTTGATTTTACCCCCTGGTCACGTAAAAGATTATGCGAGCCAATAATTACTGGCTAACAGTTACTCGATTTTCACTGCCTGTAAATCAGCGGTTGTTAACGGTTGATGAAGTTGGGCGGGACGCCCTGCGAATCCAATGATTTAAACGTTAAATCTTCTACAGTATTTAAAGCAGCAAGGGAGCTGCGCAGTCATTAGTCGGTCGTCTTATAAATTGAACACTCTCAGGATGGTTGTTTGCGTCCTTGTAAAACATCATATACTGACCTGCAGACCTCGCGTAATCGCGGCTGTATCTCGTGATCGGAGTCGTGAGTCTGCTAATCGTCGTAGCAATATCAACGTTGTTCAAACGTGCTTCAATTTCCTTTCCGTCGATGAGATATCGTGTGCTGCTAAATAACGGCATGATACCTTTGCTGATAAATTTAATGTTAGTACCTGCAGCGTCATTTTGTATAGGTGTTCCATCGATTTCCAATAAGGAATGACAATGAAGAAAACACCGAAACATATTATGCACTTGTAATTCTGGTCGGTCGTTTTAATATTAAGATCCTTAACCGGATAATAATACTGAAATTACGGATGCTTTGATCAACTTCAAAGGCGAGTCCATATCAATATGTAAATTTTGCTATTATTTATACATCATCCATTGTGTCTAATACCTTTTTGGTGGCCTCTCCGATCGCATCCAGGACAAGTACACAATCGTAATAAGCTTCCCATTACTTCATTTGCAATCATCGAGTCCATTAGATGTTGTTGAGCAGCTTTATTGGTGATTTTACTGATTGGCGCAGGCATTGTTTCTGTCGATGGAAATGTAATCATCTTTGGTTCTAATCACGGTGCTCGAGTCACAAATAAATGTAGTCGATCTCGAATCGATTGAACTGCTTTGAATCCCAGAATTGTCAACGCAACCGCAGCAACGTTTGTGATGCTATCAACGACTTGCATTTCAACTTGTTTAGCCATCGGTACAGCGTGTAAAGACAATGCCGTGAGCACCCTTGGTGCGCTGAATAACCCATGGACAACATGGCAAAAGTCATTTCCGTATTACGTCATATAAGCGGGTTTTCTCGCATTAACAACACACACGGGTATCACACGTCCACGTCTATTTGTCACTGTATTTATATCTCAAGTCGATCTCTACTGTACAATTGCATTGTCAACGCTTTTTCGTGGAGATCTACCATGTGCCCGTCTTAGTTAACAATGTTAAACCAAGGCTTGTGGTATGGAAGATACACAGGCGTGGAAGTAATCGGCATCAAACCATCAGGTTCAACTCTTGGTGAAAACCCAAACAGTATGTAACCCTGAGCAACTATACTTGTGGAAGCTCCGCTTTTGTAACTGCCACTAATGGAGTCACAGGTTAAATTTACTTGAACTGTTGAGGTAATCCTGACAATATCTGGAGGTATATGATATCCAGACCCTCCTGGTCCTGTGCTTAAGATTCGTTTGTCGTAGGAAATTTGATGATTGTCTTCAAGCCAACCGAGAATTCTTCTTATCAACGACCGTGTGATGTCAATCTCGTTCTGTGCAGTTTTAACTGAGCTGACAGACCCGAGTGTGGGGTCATGTTCGCAAATGAAAATTATATAGACTTTATTCTTTCCATGTCGTACTTGTCCGCGGAAAGTTCAACATCTTGTCACGTTGCGCCATCATCTATCTAAACAACATAACATCCCAGATCAGTATCACGTGACCGTTTACATCCAATCAAAATGTAGAAAACGCGGTCAATTCATAAAAATTGGAATGATTATAGGATTAAATGGTCCTTATAAATCCAGTTTACTTCCCTTCTGTCATCAGATCAGCAGATTTCATCAACAAAACATTCACTTTTATGTAGATCGAAGTTTTCTTTCATTAGCCTCTTAACTGCGACAGAATATATGCCCGATCTTCGCTAGCCAAGAGTCGTGGATTCTTTATACAGTAATATAGAGTAGAGTGTCATAGCGAGCCATGCCAGTGATATATTGTTATGATCATTATTTTAATATATATAACAAAAATTGTTGATGCTATTAAAGCAAGACTAATCCTTTTTTCTAGAATTACGCTTGTGTCGAGGGACGTGTTATTGCATTTGTTGTTGTTAATTTACTTTCTGCTCATTTCGATCTTTCTAAAGCAAATTCGTGTCTATTTTTAGTGACTTCCCTTGCTTGACATATCACCCTGACCTTTAATAACAGCTGCTGAAACATATTGTCGAGGCGAAATGCAATTATTTCTGAAGATTGGCTTCTAAAGCCTGTCATATGCCTTCTTTGCAAAAGGTGTGAGTTTTTTGGCGTGCAGGAGGTCTGTGCAATTACATTGTGGTAACTTTTAATGGTCGATTTTAATCGGGGGTTAGAAAATTTTGATCGGAAATCCCAGGATTGGGTGGGTGGGGGCTTGTTGTTGCTATTATTAGGGTGTAAGGCGTTGACATAGATAAAACTTCACATCAAATGACCTGGAAACAAGGAACCAAAAGTAGCCCGCAGAATTTATCGATATGTGAAAAATTACAGATCAGTATCACGTGAAAGTTTACATCCAATCAAAATGTATAAAACGCGGTCAATTCACAAAAATTGGAATTATTTATTATTTGTGTGAAGACCACCTAACGGCCGCGAATGTATACGAGGCCAACTGTTTTACACCAGCAACGACGCTAATGCATTCTCATGTGTGCTTGATTCCCATGCGGTGATTGGTGTAGAGAAAGTCAAAAATAATTCTGGCCTCCATGATGAGATTGTGATCATTGAGATAACGCCCGGACTTGTTCTAACAATAACACGCTGCATTGCGACATAGATTTCACTTAAAATGCGGAGCGCAATCAGTTTTGCAGACCATGCTGATCAGTACGCGAAGCGCCGGCAAACACATGCTAACACGAATGTGGAGTCTGTCTCGTTGAAAACCCAATAATGCCGTTGAACAAAAAGACAATGAAGTGAATGAAACAATATCCAAGATTGAAGCGATTGCGGCTTCTGATCCTGGTAAGTAAAAATGCTACAAAATTTAATTGCTGCAATAAGCATTTAGACAATTGTTTATCATTTGTATACGGCCATGCTAAACGTTAATCAGCTGAAGCATCTTGCGCTATAATGTAGGATAACGATTTTGAGAGGTACGGAAACTGCAGATATACTAGCATTATTGGGACTTCCTTCATTTGATACGCGTCCAAGCTTGAGGCAACTTCGTGAAACAGCAACGCAGTTACATAAAGATTTCTTCACGGGCCAGGCGAGCTGAAATTGCACGCGTAGTTTGCTGATGAACAAAACCATCACCGTATCGCAGCTACTATTGCCACTGATGCTGCTGAGCATGCTTGTGAACGAGTCCAAGTCTCAGAGTGCAAGTGCAGACGACAGACGAGCATTCTAACTGTTTGGAAAATTATCTGCCATATATCCCCAAAGTATACAAACCAAGCAAAGACTCTGTGACGCTTGCTTTAAACATGCATCTGCGAATCATAACAACATTACAGCATGCGGTCGCAACAGCGCAACCATATGGGTTCAATGCGTATGTTGTTTTTGTTGCAGACTTAATCATAACGCTTATAGAGTTCCAAGGTCTCAAAGAAGGGCTAAAATCTCACGCGTGAACTTTCACAGCGGAGCCCTTGTACTCTTAAACAGTGGAGATGCTAAGGCCATCAATGAAGAAATTGAAAAAGGTTCAGCATCGACACAAACCTTGACTCAGGGGTATGACCTAAGGTTAGGAATGGTACAATCCTTGACTGGATAATCAAAAGTAAGAGGTATGTGCTAGGGATATACGTTGTTCAGTGGTAGGATTGGTACAGGAAAACAAATGATCCTGACACGAGTTGTAGATATGCAACCCTTGACCAGATGAAGTAGGAAACTAGGATTGGTACTGGGAGAAAGAAACTTCAGCAGTGATAGTATGTTCCAAATATGTAATGAATCGGTTCAAGCATTACAAAAACTAAAATGATTAAAATGAAGCTTAATCACAAGTGTCATACTTCTATACCAAATTTTCCAATTTAAGGACTGGTCTGAGAGACTACATAGCTATGGTCTCAGGTGGCGTCCGTAGTATGTGGTGATATGATAACACAAATATGGAATAAATCTTACAATATGTAATGGAAATAACGTTTAAACAGACATACTTCAGTGGCAAAAGGATCACATAAAATTAAATTATGATGTTAGTTTCAGATATGAAGCAAAGTGGTTAAACTGTTATTGAAATATACATTTGAAAAATACCTAAACCAAAGTGCAATATTTCTTGACCCATGACCACCATCAACGACATGATCCTTTGGAGCTGTAGTAATACAGGCAACATGCTCCAATAGCAGGAGAAATATATTCCACATAGGAAGAGAATTTGATTCCAGGTATGTGCATAAATAATCTTCAACCAAAAAAGTGTCCATTCTCTTAACCCATGACAGAACGATCAACCCTGGCAGGACCTTCTCAGTAAGGCAGTAAATATGTATTTTTCTTACGTTAGACCAATTTCAATAAGGTATAACACAAATTATCATGAAAGAGAAGAGTAGAACTTTACTGATTTTGTATAAGGCTACTGGCCCAAGTACAAAATTATACAATTAATAAAATATATAATTGGGGTAGACACGCATTGATATTTTCTAAGTCTACAGTATGGTGGTAAGTCATATAATCACATATATATTGTTATGAATCTACAGGCTTAAAATATGTAACAGAAAAGAGAACCAATACGTTTTATAAAATCAGCAAGTACATTTGGTTCTCTAAGTTACGAAGTGAAAATTTAAAAAGAACTTACAGTATTGTGAATTAAATCTAAACCAATCCAAAAAGTTGAGTCACAAGTCCAAAAATATAGTGTTCCGAATGAATTCGGATCTTTAATGTCCTGATGTACCGATAAGCTTAAATAGGTTGATGTACAAACAGTCTTTATATATCAAAATGATATAATCCCGAACGTCTTGGAATGAATTCACTATAATTTCTAAATAGTGTTTTAGTCCCAACAGTCAATGAGCACTTTGTAATTCCAATGAAAAGTTTAAATAAATGATTCCTCTCAAATTATAACTGAACACAGCATAAAGTGAGTCTCCAGATTGATATCACAATACGAAAGAATAGTTTTTGTTTACCGCATCCTTATATCAAAACATAAGACACAATAAAATGACCAAGATGTGGGTAACAAGTTTGAGTCCAGACTATTCTAATTTGTAAATAAGGCTAGACCATGAATTTAAATATCAGTAAACAACTTATCTATAACTTACAACATGACATTAATCAGGAATACACTTAACTCTTTCCTCAATCATGGACAAAGGACCCATATTATAAATTAAATATACTTAACAATATAACAGAATATACATAACAAACAATTTATAAAGAATGTCTCCATAGATTGAACGCAACTGATTCATCAGCTGGGTATTTGTAAATGTATTCTAACAGAAACTTAAATCTTAATTTTGGCCATTTTAATGAAAATAGATTTCATCTTAAATTTCCCCGCTGTCACATAAATGATATAATCTACATGTCCTATTGACATTTTTATCTACGTGTAACTTTATGAATAGGAACTTCTCCTAATATAAGGACAGATTATAGCCGTTTGAATTCGAAAAGTTCAACAACATGTAAGTATTGTTCACCTTCTATAAGACTTTTAAATTTCCAATAATTTTAATGGGGTTGATCCATTTACTTCCGCCGTCCAAAATCCACAATTAAAAAATCAACATCACCAGTATCATATTATATCCACACAAAACCAAACCCATATTTACAAAGTAGATGTCTAATATAAGTTGCTCGAGTTATTCTCTTGATATCATCCAGTGCCTTTAACATCACGTAGCATTTAATTTGACATCTCTTATTGCTAAGCATATGCAGCAATTTATACAATATTTTATACATGTAATATAATAGGCAATATACAAATTATAATGTCCACATATACCAAGAGCTCCAATGTTTAAAAATTGTCTTCCAAGATTAAAAAAAAAAAAATTAATAGAACCGTTGATGGAATTTCTTTACAGATTTTCTATTTTTGTATGCCCAAATCTCTTATGAACTGAGTCGAATGGATTGATACAAACATCAAATAATTTGAACACAATGTTCGATGATAGAGATGTGAGTATTCTTATTAATTTCTTGACTGGAATTAAAGCTTTATTAGTTTGTGTAACAAATCTTTCAATTACTTTTTACCAATTCAATCAGCTAGCAAATTTTATTCCCAGATAGTTGTAATAAGTTCAAAATTTGATAATCTCAATACGATAAGTTCACTTTTCACACTTTTTTAGTTTACAAACGTTTCTAAAAACGATATTTGTCTTATCTATATTTACAATAAGACCCCATTTTACACAAAAGAGCTTCAGTGTGTCTATCTTTCTTTGTAATTCAAACAGTAGCATCAAACTACACAAGACATCAGCATAAAGTAACAAAATGATTTTGTAATTCATTGTCAACAAATATTCCAGTTCCGCAATTTCCGTTCATCATTGGTAATAAATCATTTTAAACCAAATTGAAAATTGACGCCAATGCTACTACTTGATTGAAGAAAGGTTTAAGAACAGAAGAGGACAATTGTCATCCAGTGTAATTTACATGATTGCGTCTCGAAACTTGAACGTCTGCTTTAAAGGCTGAATTGTAACACGCAGTTTTGTTCCAGCACAAGCTTACTTGCATAATATGCAATTAGTTGATCTCGAGAAACCTTTAAAGCTGATTTAATACATGAATATACATTTTTTTTAAATTAGCTAGCATCCAATTATGCACATCTATTGCAATAATGCATACTACAGCCGATCTCTATCCAATGAATCAAATACCTTTTTAAAACCAACACATAAGCAACAAAATCTTCCAATTTCTTTTCTAAAGATATTTCTGCACCGCATACTGCAACATAAATATTTTGTCTATTGTCGAATAACTAGCCCAGAAACCCAACAGTTCTTCATGTGTCTTATCAAAGATTGCGGCAAGTATTAAGTCTTTCATTTAGAAATGTAGTAAATAATTTACCGTATGTATCTAGTAATTATTCCTGTTTAACTGTTTACATCACAGGTGTTGCCTTTCTGAAAAAGTGGTATCATTAAGCCGTTTCTTCGTCTATCAGGAAAGATACCATTATAGAAAATAGCATTAAAGAGAGGTGTTAGATAAAGTACTATGATATCTGTTTTTACACTTGAAAAATACTCCAGAAATCCCGCCCTTACTAGGTTATTTGCTTCTTATAAGCAAATTTAATGCTCTCATTATTTCATTCACATATTTCTGAGTTGAGAATCTGATTCGTGTCATTATCATTGTATGTATCAAAGATTTTCCATAATATTTCATTTAAATTTTGCAATCTGTCATTGTAAAATAAACATTCACCAAATTCAACTGTCTATTGCAATTTGATTAAAATCGGGATCTACTTGTCTTAAGTAGATCTGTCAGGAACAGATTACCTTTGGAATTCCCAGTCCACTTATTTTCAGTAAACTAACAAATAAACCGTTGTATTTCGTGTTAAGGAAACTTAGCAATATATTCCGAATGATCTTTCTCACTTTCATAAACTGATTGGCAAGTCGAAAGGTCAACAAAACATGACTTTGAATTACTGTCAATCCGATGTACATTATGTCAGAGAGCCGATTTTCATCGGATTAATGTCCAGATTACCTAGCAATAAAAGCACGAAAGACATGGGCAGATTAAAATATCTGAGACACTCGTGTGAAGTTAGTCTGGTTTCCTGACCATGTTCACTGAATCTAATATGAAAACATTAAAAGAACCAAACCCAGACATGCCAAAATCAGGATTTGACCGCAACAATCATATTTTCATGTTTCTGCTCTTTTTCTGCTAGTCCATAATTTAACGCACATTTCTAATAGACGTATGGTCAGCTTGTAATAGCTGATCAGTCTGTCATATCCACGCCAAGGGATATGACTAAGGAGCAGAAGTAGCATAGGAATAAACGGAAATATACCATACCTGAAATAAAATATCAATGAATAGAATGTCATTGAAATTTACGTGACACAATACAACCAATGTCATTGACACTAACGAAAAATATGCAGCGCACGAAAGCCTAGACACCTGCTGCCCAATTCTGTGTTAACGAGTTTATGAGAAAAGAGAAGTGTGTAGTCATTATATTCCAAATATGAAGTAAATCGGATAAAGAGTTTTTTTCCGACTGATTTAAATCTTAAACAGCTTCACACACACACACACACACACACACACACACACACACACACACACACACACACACACATAGACCCACACACAGAGATCAAATGGTAGATGTCTGTCTCTAGCGCATGAAAAGTTACAAGTGTAATTCAAATATAGTGGTCCCCCTCTTAACAAAGTCACCTCGACTAACAAAAATTAGTATAATGGCGCTTTACTTGGTTTTCCTGATATAAAATATTGAAAGTTTTCAAAGGTATTTATACCGTTAACTTATAACTGAATATTTGATCAATTTAAAATGTGCATTTAGAAGGCAGATAATGACCGTAGGCGACCTGCCCAGACATATACTATTACGACAGGTGAAAAGCCCTTAAGACCAATTAAAATTTGGTTCTGAAGGAAAGTTTGGGACCAAAAACAATTTTGGTCTCGATTGGTTTCTGTTTTCTCAGAGTTCTCTCAGCACTTGCATCATACATGCAACCCGCAATTCCTAGTTATGGACATTATAGTAAATAAAAGTTATTAAGTTTAACTGATATACCTCAAATGGAATGATGTTCTGCACACTAATGGACTCTCCCTTTATCACTTTGACTTGACTTTGACTTTTAATTAAGGTCGCATTCGTCCTTTCGGACATGCGCGACCAGTTAATGTCTGCATGGCGGACTTCTAACTGATCCTGGGGGAACGAAAGCGTGCCACATCCCCCAGGCTTTAATGCCCTCAAAGAGGGCTATTAAATATGCCCAAGATGTTTCTTTATTCTAGCTGGTGACGACTGAGTACTGTTGCAGCCATTTCACCAGCTAGGGGCAGTTGCTTGAGAGGGAATGGACCCAACACGCACTCAAGCATAGTCAGTACTACTGCATTACAACCAGGTGTCAACCAAACTTTAAGAGACGTCTACTGCCATTGGTTGGCAGCAATGTCGTCTCATTCGGGCACCTGCTGTGTGGACGGGTGGAAATCGTTCCACATTCCGTCCATGTACGGGTGTCCGAGTCTGGAAAAGGCGGGAAGGGTCTCGGCAATCCGGCACTGAACCTATGGATGTTGTCACAGCCCTGAAACGCCAGTCCGTACTTATTTCAAATTCAGTCCAGTTTTACTAATGGACAGAAGTAGTGTAGGGGGATACTCTAGCGTCAATGGAAAATACATTACAAGACCCCCCTGGAACACTTTGGCGTCACGATTTTTAGGGTCAAATTCACACCCTGGGACAGTATAGCGTCAATGGGAATTTTGTATGGCGACAAGAGGAATGGAACAGGTGGGATGACGTCACGGTACTGGACACTTGTAACAATGTAGCAAGGGACTGACCTAAATACGCGCAGCTACTCTAGGTATAGACAAATACAATAGAGAGACAGAGGCATAGATAAACATATAGATAACACACATAGATAGACACATTTTTGAATAAATATCTTTTCGAGGCATATGAAAGTGGCCCTGAAAAGGGCCTTTGGGTTTTTTCTATTTTCTCCAGTTCTTCCACCAGCTTCTTAATTTTCCAAAGATTCCTTTCTTCTTTTTCTTATTTTCTTCTTCTGGTATCCAGTCTGGATGTCCCATAGCTCTAAATTTTTGCTGTATTTTCATCCAGTTTTGATTTAGCCTTTCAAACTCTTCTTTTCTCTTTCTGTTTTCTTTTTCCTTTCTCTCTTTTGTCCAGATGTCTTTCATTTTCTTTACCTCTTCTTCCATTACGTTTTTCATCTTGTCTTCTGCTTTTTTTAATTGTTGTAATCCCCACAAGACAAAAGACCACTCAGTAAAATTTGCTTGGTCTTCTAAAAAACACCTCACTTGGATTACATTATCAAGTGCTTTTTTCAATGTCCCCACTCTTACATACTTTGGCTTTATGAATCCTCTTATTTTTTCCACCTCCTCTTCTATCATTCCTGCCACCTGATCCCTGGCTACTTTCAGGCTAGTGACTTGACTGGTCACAAAGTCTTGGCTGTCTGGATAGCTCCATTCTTTTTCAAGCCTTTCCACCACGTAGGCTGCATCCATCATCCAAAAATAACTGTGTCTTAACTGGTTAAACAATTCCATCTTGTGTTGACTAGTCAACGCGGGTAGCGAGACTGACGAGCGTTCCGCGTTATATACGTAAGCACGGACGTGAACGAAAACATCCCTTACACTCACTTCACATATTATCTACTATCCACATAAACGGACGCGAATGCATAAAACACACACATTATACTATCCACACAATCGGGAAGAGAAGAAAAAAACACCATACCTACTATCCACACCAACGAATGAGAATGTATAAAACACACCATATTTACTATCCACACCAACGTATGAGAATGCATAAAACATACACACTATACTATCCACACAAATGGACGCGAATGCATAAAACACACCATACCTATTATCCACACCAACGAATGAGAATGCATAACACACACACACACACACACACACACACACACACACACACACACACACACACACACACACACACACACACACACACACACACACACACATGTACTATCCACACCAACGGACGCGAATGCATAAAACATACACACTATACTATCCACACCAAAGAACGCGAACGCATAAAACACACCATATTTACTATCCACACCAACGGACGCGAACGCAAACACACACACACACACACACACACACACACACACACACAACAGTAAAAGAGTGAGTGTTTATAGTCACACTACTCTACATTTACACAAACTGGCAACTTGAATAGTGTCTCTTTTCTAGAGATCTGGTTAGTCCTGAGAAGGGCTATTCTTAAAACTCCAAATACACCTCTTAATGTCTGCACCTCCCTGGTCGGGCACCACACACGCATCGTCTGCTCCAGTCCTGCTCCCAATTGATGTGTGTGGTTGGGAGCGCAGGGGGGGTGACTGGCTTCACTATCTCACTCCTCAGTTTGAGGTATAGTGAACACTTGTTCTCTCCTTCTTCTATTCCACACCCTGGGATGATTTTGATGACGCCGAGGCTCCTACTCTTGCCTCTGTCTTTCCAATTCCTCCATTGCCTCCTCCTCCCAGTTTTCTGCCTGGTAGACAGCGACTCTTGGTACTGGTGGTACTGGTGGCAGAGGCTCTAGCTGTCTTTATTGTGGTGCTGCTACTGTCTGTGGAGGCGTCCTCATCTTAGGCTTGACCTCACACAGAGGTCTTAGCATGAGGTGAGGTAGGGTCCCTCTCCTCTCCTCTTCTTTCTTTTTCTTCTCCTCCTCTTCAAGCCTGGCTTCTTCGGCTAAAGCCTCCATAGCCAGCTCATCTAGCAACCGCCTGGCACACTCCAGGTGCATTTGCAGCTCCAACAATTTCGCTATTCTGTTACTAATCTTCTTCCAAGTTAACAGGTAAACGATGGATAGCCAGACTGACGCTCTTTTGGCTTTATATCCCTGGAGCAGGGACGTGAAGGAAAACATCCCCTTTCACCAAAACTTAAAATAGCCATAATCAAAAAAAACATGGAACGCGCGGACCTAAAAGAAACACTCACGTTGACTTTTACTTACAAACACAGACATACATTATCTGACAAGACAGAGAAAGTAATTGCTTATAGACACACTTCTTTTTTTAAACATACACACACACACACACACACACACACACACACACACACACACACACACAAATTTGTTTTGGCAATTTGAATTAGTATGTCTTTTCTAGAGTATTGGGGTAGCCCTGAAAAGGGCTTTTTTTGTTGACGGGGAGTGATGGCAATCTTTTTTTTTTACTGTCTAAGATTGCGTCCCCATCTGGCAGCAGGCTTTCCGATACGATACGGCCTGCTTCTGCGGAATGAGAAGGAGAACTCTTTGGTGTCCACACGGCAGTCGACAAAACCTCTATCTGGTTCTTGCTGCTGCTGCTGCTGCTGCTGCTGCTGTTGTTGCTGTTCTCTATGTTTCTGAAGTCTGTACTTCTCTGTCCAATCTTCTTGTTCTTTCTTGATGTCCTCTCTGAAGACCTCTTCTATCAGGTCTTGGGCTATTGCTAACATCCTGACATTCTCTATCTGTTCATGCTTAAGTATCAGGTTTAGCCTGACACTATGTAAATTGACGTAAGCTTCGTTCAGCTTGGCTAGTCTGGAAGGCATCTTCATAGGTTGACGAGTCACCAGTGGATGACCGGACTGGAGACCAACCCGCTTTGTATGGTTCAAACGCGGACGCGATAGAAAACATCTATACTAGGGTTTTTTGTTTCGGTCGGAACGCTATGATAACGAATGTCATGGTGAGGGATAGAGAGAAAGTCAAAGGGCATATATTCATAGTGCTTTTTGAAAACAAACGACAGACACATTTTTTCAAAATTAAACATTTTTTATTCAAACAAACAAACAACTACTAATAATTAACAAGTAACAATAACATCAAACAAATTATTTTTGACAAGGTTGACAACGTTGTGAAATCATGTGAGATTTCCATTGACGGAACTCATGAGGCCATTGATGTACACTACGTCTCCTAGCTAAAGACAAAAGATAGCCATAATGGTCACAATACCATCGATCTATTTTCTCATCGTTTCTAGAAGAGTTACGATCAAAATAAGTCAGTAAATGTTCTAAAGGATATCCAAGACTACGATAATGAAGAAAATACACACAATATTGTCCACACACCATGGAATCTGTGCTTTGTAAAATCATATTATTGTATAGTATCGAATGGGCATTTCATCTCATAAAGTCAATAATATCGTCTTCCAAAGGGGGTAATCCATACGAATCAAAATATTCCACACAGTCCTCTTGAGGGAAGTAGACGGCAACCCAGTGAGTTCCTGGGAGATGACTGTCGTCCATGTTGATGACATAAGCTTGATGGTCTTGAGGTTTGCGATGAGGTAGTTCATCTTTAGCGCACACAACAGGATTCCAAGAAGCAGTGTACGAACTATTGTTCAAAAGGTAATAAAGTTCCCAGGTATCCATTTTTTTTTGTTGTTGTTGTTTTGTTGTTGTTGTTTTT